>CABFWB010005429.1:0-43792 GCA_902151455.1 Timema bartmani | reverse complement strand
CCCCCTCCTATTCTTATTTATTTTTAATCGAGCTATCTATCCATTCAACCTTACCTCCAGTATTATTGATATAGCAACAGGTAATTTGGCAACACTGGCAGTTTCTGTTAGTCTCCAACATTTTCAAACATGGAATAGCAAATTACTTTTCGCGATGGGAATTTTCTGTCTTTGTGTCTTAATATAAAGAAGGAATATGTGTTAAAATGTAAAGCCATGTGTGTAACTGTGAACTTGATCAGAAGATGTAAGTGTAAAGCATTTATGAAGAAACGAAGAAAGAAATTTATGTTTCTTTTAAGGCCAGCTTAACTTTTCAGGTTGGACTGTTTTCCTATCACTTACATTATACATTGATTAAACTGTGTTTACAACAATTTATCGATTGTTAGAGAAAGCAAAAAATTAACTTGAATCAACTGGGCTAGCTTAGGAGACCTTGATTCCGTATCTCGATTAGATAAAAATAATACATTATAGTTTAACAAAAGAAATGTTTCATTGTTGTCCAAACAAAGCTACATGCACAATATATTTTAAGATAGACGTTTTATAAAAAATAATCCTTTTTAAATATCCAAAATGATATTAGGAATTAAATATTGATACAATCTTAAACAATTTATTTTCTTTGAAATGTGAATACTATTGCTGTATACATTAATAATATAGTTTCTTGGATCTAATTCACAATATAAATTTCTTAAGAATTCTATCTCACATACTGATTGAAATCGGGAATATCACGCATCGTATTATTGTCCAAATAGGCTATATATATTTATCTTTATCTAATAGATTAAAATAAATATTACTTATTTTCAAGACACACAATAAGTATTCAGTAAATCGATTAGTAACCATTTAATTATAATATGTACTATTAAAAATAGGCCTATATTCACCAAAATAACAGATAAATGTAGTTTTTAAGGGAATGGAAATGTCCCAACATGACATCAGAATTATTTTAGCATGAAATAATTATAAACTATCCCAACCCAGCCAAATCTAACCTTTCATGCGGCAAAAAAAGATTTTACTCAAATATTTCGCCCTAAAATACCGTAATCATAAACACGCAATGTGATTCCAATCCTTTTCGTTAAAATTTGTTTAAAGATAATAAATAGTTTATTTTAACACTCCAACTCCGTTCCAACTTAATAGAAATAGGTATTTATTGATGCAGGAAGGTTAGGATACGTAAGTAGTTTATAGTATTAAATAAATTATATTATTGCATGCTATGAGAATACACATTTAATTTGGTGATACCAAAAACCTATCAATAATATTAGAATTGTTATTGTTTCATTTACTAAATTGTTATGTGTATTAAAAATAATAAAACATATTTTAAAATTTTTCAAGACAAAGAAAAAAAATCTGTTTCACAGTTATATGATACGTGCTATCCCCGTAAAAATTCTTCAAAGCTCTAAAGCTTTATCAAGGCAAGAACTTAATATCTTTTATACTAAATAAGTACACAATAGTTTTAGTTGAAGATTCTGAAAAAGAGAGATAAGTCTGCTTCAAAATTTAATCACAACGTAAATCCATTTAGTAATTTACTGGACAGCGCAGACTACTTTTAGGCAACAGGTCCAAACGTCCGGGATTTACGTATTTGATTACACTAACCGGGTAGGCAGAATTTAGAGGAAATATATCAGAACTTGCATGGAGGGAAAAACTTTCACATAACTTTCAACGATAAACCAGACTAGAAAAGCTTACGAACGAAAATTACACAAAGAGACAAAAAAAATTGCTTTAAAATTCAGCCCCGGTGAAATCTGATATGGATCTAGTTATGTCATGCAGAGTATAATATCGTACATTCTCGTGTTTTTTTTAAAAAATAAATGAAGCTGACGATTTTCAAATTAAACTACGCAATAAATTATTTAAAATACATGATTTGACAAAATATCTTATACATTTTTTCTTTCGTACTCAATTTGATATTTGATATTTCACCATTTTTATGTAACGTACAATATTAAAAAAATATACTCACTTTCACATCGTTTTCATTCAAAGTAATTTATCACTTGTATATTTAACACACCAATCAATTTGTATATCTGAAACCAATTGAATATGCAATACACAATACAGTTGTGAAGGCATTTGATCATAAATACAGTCCGATTTTTATAGAATGGATACTTGTAAAATGATAAAAATATATGTTTTTGTGGCCAACAATAGTAAATTTTACTATATTATGAGTGTTATTATAATGGTGCTGTGTCTATCAAGTATGACAGATCATATTATTTGAATGAATGGGTGAAAGAACATTAATTTATGAAGTTTTTCTAGCTTTCAGTGTCAGATTAGGCCCCTTTTACTCTATTAATCGAGTAATTTAGTTTGTTTCGGCCACCGGCTTACAAAACTTGTCGTGGCCTGCGCCCGAGTAACGGGGCTGTCTCTTATAGGCCCTAAGGTAGACCTTCTGTTGGTGGTAACTTTCCCTAACTGAGGCTATGGGTGCTGATGATGACTTAGCTCATCATTACCACCCTTACATTCCCAACCAACCAAGCTGGGAGCCAACTGATCAGACCCTGTAACAAGATTATTGGTTTTTGGTCCTGACCAGTCTCCTGGATGTCGTCTGCACCCGACCTGGTTTCCACTGGGGTTCAACCCAACCTCCACTAGATCACTCAGATCTTGGGGTACATCACTTGGCGGTGAGATCAGGATTGAGTAGGAGAGGCTAAGTGGAACGCACTAGATAGGCTCCTTGTATTGCACGCAGGCTGACCAGATGTCCTCCTTTTCCCGGACATGTCCTACATTTCAACCCTCTGTCCAGTGTCCGGCAGAAATTTTCAAAAATGTCAAAATGCCCTCCATTTTTGACAAAATAAATAAATTTGTCTGTTTTTGATGCTATTTGCCCTCGAATTGATACCGCATTTATAAATCCTGCTATCAATAGCAGTCTTCGTGCGTTTTCGCCGGCAAACTCGCTACGTGGTGTTCACGTGATAGAATTAGTAATTTATATTGGGGATTCATGTATTCTGTCAGCAGCCAATCCCAGCAAGCGTCCTAATTCTTTAACGTTCTTTTCTGTAGCGTGTGTCCTACATTTGTCCTGAATGTCCCACATTTTGGGAGTCCTTGCCCTTCTTTGCGCCAAAGGCATTTGGTCGCCCTGGTTGCGCGCTAATACTCCGTTAAGACTCCTACCCCTTTAATACCCAATATAAAAAGTGAGTGAATCAGGGAAGTGTCCTCTCACTACTACTATTTGTAATATCAATAAAAATGGTCATGAATAAAGTGGCAGGAAAACTTGGGGAGGAAAAAATCAAAGCCATGTTGTTCGCTGATGACTTGATGGTATGTAGGGATAAGGAAGAGGAATAACAGGAGCAGCTACAGGAATGAAATGAGGAAGTGAAATAGTGTGGAATGAAATTTAGTACGAAGAAGTGTGAAGTGATCGTAATGATAAGGTAGAGGATTAGGCCTTGTCATCACTTTACTACAAAGCCACATGGCTAACTCACTCACTCACTGACATTAATGTTTACCCACTTCTAGATGAGCTAAAAATTTGAAATTTGTCAAACTTATATCTTCTAGCCTTTAACCGAAGGGAAAATTCCAAAAAGTTAAAAAATTTAATTTTTAACAAAAAAAAATTCAAAATGGCGGAGTAACTTTGAAGTCGGTGCGGACCTTTCTTTGGAGGCTTCTTGTGGCTAAACGGTAAGACCTATCAAAAAACGGATTGCACGAGCCGCTAGATTTTTTTAAAATTTTAGGTAAATTTTGCACATTTTCCACACATTTTTAATTTTCTTACACATTTATGGGACAGCTAGAATCATAAAATTGTAGAAATAAATCAAAGCTCAAAACAACGTTGGAGTTACATTAGTTCACACTCACCGGGGGTTTGGGGCGGAGCCCACAACGAGCAAAGCGATTAAAACTATAAAGTTGGATGGAGTTAAGTTAAGAAAAGGGTTAAACGTATATTATTTTGGAAGCATGATTGAGGTGAAAGATGAAAGGAATTAGAGTGGATCTAACGTGAAGACGACAATAGGGAGAGTGTTCTATAGGCGCGTAAGATACCTGCCATGCATTTTTAATAGCGTCGAATTTATAGTATTGGAGTTGTCTAGCTCTTCTCAATATATTCGCCAGCAAACACATGCATAAAGGCAGGGATCCCAACGACCATGATATCTGGGAAAGATGTAATCTTTTATCTCTCCACGTAATGAAGATATTCCAAAAAGTAGAAACAATATCTAAAAGAAACCTTTATAGCTTCCAAAATAATCACTTGTAATTAATTAGGTCTGTGTGTAACAATTTTGTTGAAAAAACAACACGAAGTTGTTTTTAATAAATTAAGGACATTTTTTAATGTGGTGTGATAAAAAAATTGATCCCTCTAATTAGTATTTTTTTTGCCTTAAATTTCACAATTTAATTAAAAGAAATCATAATTAATTTTTTTAAATTGCAATACCTAAGGATACATCACAGTTGTATCTAAGGGCGTCCTTACACCCTATGCATCACAGCTAACAAATTTTTTTAAAGGTTTTTTTTCAAACATGATTTTGGTGAAAAAAGTCATATTTGTGTCTTTAATCCTTCCGAAATGTATCGTGAAAGAGCCTAAAGCGAATAAATCTTCACCCAATCTCTTTGATTTATAAAATATTGCTTTTATGAATGTAATTATTTTAAAAAGCACGATGATGCTTGTAATCGCTAGAGGGATTTTTTTTTTTGTGCTCCAGGTCTTACTACTCGTCCAGACTGCATAGAAATATATTTAACTTAATTGGGTCGGCATCATGAAGGTTTAATTTAGAGAAAATTTATCCGCACTTGTTTTGAAGGAGCTTATAAAAATATTTTTAAAAAAACACTCCAGTACACTCAGCTGGAGTCCGAACCACAACTTTACCGTCATTGTCAAATCAAACTGATATCTTTGATCGGTGGTGTGGGTGTTAGCAGCTGTTATTTGAGGTAGAACTACTTCTATTAAGAGTTATTTGCAACACAACACTTATTTTATGACACGGGTTGAGGAAGATGAATTTTAAGAGTTGATCTGGTTCCTATTATCGAGTTAAGCTAACTCATCTAAGGGAATATAGTATAAAAATGAATTTCAAAGAAAGGCACCGGAAATAGATGATAAACCATATATTTGGAATATAAAAATATTTAGTACTCCGTGCTGTAAATCGAACCCCCGGCTTCCCGAATGAATATTAAGTTAAGCACACGAGCATAAACTTAACTGTGATGACAATGTGGGTATTATTACACACTTCGGGAGCCGAATGGTCAAAGATGTCAAGGTGATGAGGAGATCAGCTTTTGAATCCCGATCGGACGTATACAGCAAGTTTTTCTTAAATGTTTTTCTATCCTCCCTCCACGCAAATTGAATACACTTACACTTGATTCATACTTCCTCATCCCTAAACCACTAACGTAATTAGTACAAACGGATAGTAAGATGGAGAGTTTTCTTATTTATTCCCCTCCCCCCCTGAGTCTTAATATACGTCAGGGCCATACAAATTTTAATTGCGCTTATTGAATAGAGATTAATAAAGTACCTTTTTAGAGGAAAAGTACCCTCATTTGTTTTATAGAGAGGAAAGTTATTTGAGAAAAATACTCTCAGTTCAGCCAGTCGGGATTCGAACTTTGATCTTCCCGTCAATGACAGCTCATACTAGATGAGATTCAGTCCATTTGCATCCATATTCGAGTAAGATAAGCCTATAGTAGGATTATGGTGGAAATGGCATCTGATGATTATAAAAGTTACTTAAATAAGTAGTTATGTAAATATTATCAATACCTATAAAATAACACTAATAAAAAACTCCATGGGGGTAGACCGAAGGAGAGCTATTCCGACTAAGCGGCCGCCACCGTTAGCGATGATGGTTCCAAGATTTGCTAATAGGGGGTGTTGTGTGGTCAGAACAGTTAATATCGGTTTTCTAGACCGGAGCTGCTATCTATTTATTCAAGTAGCTTCTAGATTGTCGTCACGAGGCTGAGTTTTGACCCCGTTCCAGACCCATTGCATTACATAAAAATCTTGATAGTGCCCGGTATCGAACCCTGGACCTCTGTATATGTAGCAAGGAAATCTTACCACCAGACCACATAAAATGTTTTCAATGTTTTTTCAAAAAATATGTATTTTAATGGCTTTATAGTTATATCCTACCATAATCCTAATAAAGGTAGTATTTATAAATATAATCTAAGCTCACTTGTAATAAACTTCCAAACATTGTATGATGCCCCTAACTGAGCATTAACTTATTTGTTTTCCGTCAAAACCTCCTAGTGACCTGACCTATATTCAACATGAGCTGCATGAAGGTTGCTGCCGTCTTGCGACTGTGGTTGTCTAGAGGCCTGCTAGAACTGTCATAAATAAATACATAATTCAGAAAGAGCGGTGCGATTGTAAAAAAAAAACTGGAAATCTGAAACAAATGCGCATCCATGAAACATGTCTCGCCGATGTGACATTTAACAGGCACCTACAGCATCGTGGTGAAATCCAGGTCAAGGACTTTTATTTATTTTTATTGCTCTACGTTCCACCCTCTTTGTATTCAATGTGTGGATTATGTTTTTTAAAAAGGTTTTCATTCGTTTCAATTTATAGCTCCTTTAAATCACAAGAGAAAAAAATACAAACCTGGGTAAACTCTGCAATATTTTAGCAATATTTTACTATCAATGTGATGACCGTATATATCTGTGGTTTTATTGGGTTTTTTCTTAGTAATTTTTGAATTAGTAGATTAATTTAATACCAAATTTGGACACACAGGCAAAAACTAATAAATCTATAGATTTTGTTTTTGACCTCTGTCCAGCCTACCATTTTGTAGGAAGAATCGTCCAAATAAATTATAGATGAATAATCAGAAACTTAATTGAAGATTAAAAAAAACATAAACCGTTTGGTTACACTTGGTTTCTTGGTTTTGGGCTTAAATAATCGTGATGCTTGGATAAAATGATTTTAAACATAAATAAGGCTGACCAACGGTGAACAAAATTATAAGGGAACATTTGAAGGGTACAGGGGAAAAAGGAGGAAGGTCCAATTTTCACTCAAATTGAATTAATGCTTCCATATATTAGACAAATATGAGACCTTTCTGATTCAATTTAACGCGCTTTGGTGGCTGCGTGGTCTAACGCGATAATATCGTGTTGGACTAGACTGCTGAATACGGGAATATCAGGGTTCGATCCCGGTCGGTTGCACTGAGGTTTTTTTTCTAAATAGGTTTCCAATGGTGCTCTACGCAAATGCTGGTGCACTTCCTCTAAATTAAAACCTTCCTAATTCCTAACACATTAATGTAATTAGTACATAGGTGTATAACCTGAATAGTAAGACGTGATGCTAAAAACAAATCAATTTAGATTATGGTTAAAAGAATTATCTGTATATTTAAATTGATTAAAAAAGTACTAGCTGGGGTCCTTAAGGGGTTTGAGATAGACAAGTTATTGTTCTGGAAAATATGTGTAGTGTGACTCCACCTCTTTTTTCCCTGTACCCTTAATTTATTTTTAAAAATATTTTTTTTAAGTCACACATATGCCACGATAACCTCATTAACATATTAAGAGCTTATTTCTGTGTCACATTTTAGCTTGGCTAAAGTTGTTGTTATTTTTAAAACCTGTATTAATAATGTTTGTCACTAAATATTGTAACATTTGAACTGGTGATTTAATTACAGTCGCACCATACGAGCCTAGTTTTGTAACGTTTCAGAGCATACCCATTTGATAAAAGAAACCTAACCGGGGATTGAAGTCTGAAAAGTGTAATGTCTAGCTACGAAGATGCACTGCCTAGACACGTGTCACGAGGTGTTATATGGAATTTTACATAACCTCTTTAACTCTCTTCTAAACATTACGTTACTAGTGAACAATCCCGAAGACTTTTTTTTGTTGCCTTTTTCATACAGATAATCGTGAAAAGTTTCTGCCTCTATATTAATATGTATCATGACGTTTTATTTGTTTCCGAACATAACAAGAAGGGTTTTTCAATGTCCCTAGGTCTGTATGTATATATTTACCTGGGCTTACAGCCGATACGCTTTAATATATTTCCTTAAAATATTAATTTTAAATATTTTATGGGCATACCTCAAGGAAAAATCACGATTTTAGTTTTAAATTAAGGGTAATTTACAAATAAATTAGTTTTGGTAAATCATAATGTTTCAAAAATGGTTATAACGATTTTGTTCGAATATATATTTGACCAGGGTCTTTCATATGAGAAACAAAATTATATATTAATTCTTCTGATGAAAACCTTTTCAGGGGTGATTTATTGCTGACTCATTTTTGAAAATTTTGTTTCAAACGGCAGTATATTAGGTTACACGAGAGAGTACGTTCAATTGTACAGTACCATTTTACTTTCTCATATCTAGAGAAATTATTGTAATTAAAAAAAAAACTATCTCTAAATTATGATGAAGCTTTACGTTTTATGTGAACCCGAAACCAAAAAAGATAGTTCTGTCTGTCCCCTTGTTTGTCCGTCTATTCGTTAGTCTGTCCTTAGCCACGGATCCAAAACAGTTTGATGGATTTTGTTCAAACTTGATACTGTATTTAAATTTTATAGGGCTATACCAACAACTTTTTTCCCCCTTGCCCTTTAATTAAGACCAGTTTACTAAGGAGTGATTTTATTGAATTACAAATTTTTCGAAAATTGCTCTAACGATTTTGTTTAAAATGCATATTGAGGCTTTTTGTGACATGGCAACTAGCACTTTATAGTTGGTTTTGGGGCAAAAATTCGTTGAATGGTTTCATACTGATGGGAGAAAATGTTGAAAATTCGAAATAATTCGAAAACAGCTCCAAAGATTTTGTTCAAAATGTTCATATCTGGATATTGTATGGTATGACAAACAACAATGTTTAATTTTTTCACGTTAAAAACTCATTTATGGATAGTTTACTGAAGATTGATTTTTCAAAAAAACTTGAAATATTTGAATAATGGCTCCAATGATTTGTTGTCAAATGGATATATTGGGAGTGTTTGGCAAAATTTGCACTGTATAGTTGTTTTTTGATTAAAAATTCGCTTAAAGGTAGTTTACAAAATACAAATGTATTAAAAATTTGAAATAAATTAAAAATAGCACTAATGATTTCGTTACAAATGAGTCTTTTGGGAGTCTTTTACATGAAAAATAACACCGTATACTTGTTTTTGGGTAATAATTATTGGTTTAAGGGTGGCTTTATATTTTTTGTTTTAAATGGATATCCAGGGAGCGGCTTATATCCCAAATAACACTGTATACTTTGTTTTTGGGATAGTAGTTTACTGAAGAGTGATTTTTGTAAACCTTAAATAATTTAAAAAATATCTAAAATAATTTTGTTAAAAATGTATATCGGGGTACTATTTTATAAGATAATGAATAATGTATCTTTCTTTTCTAATAAAAATTGATATATGGTTAGTTTAACTAAACAAATTATAAGAAATATGAAATTTTTCAAAATTGGCTATAAAAATCGAGTTCAAAATGAGTATCTGGGAGTAGTTTTCCATTATGAATAAGAATACGTTTTTATTTCGAAAAATTACAATTAATTTTAAAGTGGTTTACAAATAATTTTTTTATCTAAACTATAAATGTGTTAAAAACATTTCAACAATTTGGTTATATATTTATTAATAATGAGTTTTTATTGTGATAGACGAAATAATGTGTTGGTTTTTATGAGTTAAGCTTATTTATGCCTCTTTTACTAAAAACCTATTTTTGAAAATTTTCTTCGAAGCTATGGCACAATATGAAAAAGTTAGTGCGATTGTGTCTTACAATTTTTTTTTAAATTGGCGTAGTAAGAATAGTGTCAGACCACTACTAAAGCTACAAAATCTACTTTCATTTAGTCATACGTCAAATCATGTAATCTTAAGCTGACAATTTTGATAAAAATTATAAGTACCTATGAAATAACACAATAATATACTAAAATTGTATATATGTTTTATTTAGTACTGCGTCTTACCATTCGTTTGGGCTATACGCTTATGAACTAATCACGCTAATGTGTTGATGAGGAAGGTTGTATATAGAGGAAGTGTACCCAAATTTGCATGGAGGACGAGTGTAAAACTATTTAGGTTAGACCCCCCTTTAGTAGACCCGACCAGAATTTGAGCCATGATGTCTGAAACTTCATCAGTCCAGCCTATTGATAGAGTGACGCCTTGGACTATTTAACCACCGATGTGGGTGGCATCAATGTTAACAGAAAATAAATTTTGTATTTTTTTTGATGCAGAATACTTCCTAAAGTGTTTTTACATTATATTGCTAGGCTATTAACAAATGGGATGGTAGCTTAGTGCTAATTCACCCGTTTTACCACCAAGAAGATGTGGAAACAACATTGATAAATAACAATTTGGAATTCAATTCATATGAAATTGCCACTAAGTTTAAGATTACATCACAAATTGCTTTACCAAAATTTTTCATTAAAAAAAATCACCTCAAATATAAATATTTGTCCTAAATCACCACACAATTTTAGGCAAGCAGTTTTTTTCTAATTACGCGTAATTATTAAATATCCTTCTCTTGCCAAGCATCTTATGATATGTTTTCCTATAAATCCTGTAAAACCCAAGATAATTACACGTTTTACCATCATTAGATTTACTAATAATTTTCTACCGTAAATAGATAAAGGTTCTTTAGGCGTTGGTGGAAATATACAAAGATTTTTTTGAACTCAATATTGTATTAAATTTAAAAAAAACAAACATTTAAATTGATTTACAATTCTTGGATTTATAACTGCTAATAAGTTTTGAAAAGCGAGTTTTTGATGTTATATAAGTGTTTCTCTACAGGCATTTTGTTCATTGGATTTAATTTTGTTTACGTCAAGATCACAAATCTTCAAAACAAATTGCTTGGTTACCAAAAAATTGTCTGCGTACACAGTAACCCTTTGTCAAAACAATTTACCACAAAAACAACTTCATTTAAAATCTCACAACTGGAAAAACATAATTTTAAAATTATTAGGAAAATCATTAATTTATTTTTTGCCAGGAAAATTGAGATTCATGCTGGAATTTTATTTTATAATTTAAGTAGTCACCTACCCTAGAGTAGCAAGACGTGGTGCACCAAAAACACAAACTTTCTCAATGTATCACAGACTTAGTCGGTCTTAAAAAAGGGCTTACGGCAACCTGTGCGAATAGATAAACTGGCACCCCAACCTTCTATCTCCCGGAAAATAGAATAAAATATAAAATTTACAAAACGGCAATGGTTTTTACGAAGATTAAAAAAGTCAATTTTCTCAAAACACTTTTCTTTTAAGATGTTTACTAATATGGCGAGTATATACCATAGAATTTCATCGGGTGATTATAAATATTGTAGGGGAAAATAATGCTTTTCTCTTAAAATCAAAATTTAAATTTATTTCTAAAATGAAGTGAGATACTAAGAAAAACCTTGAAAATCAAATTGTCACCTAAAAAATCTCTACAAATATGCCCTCTTACTTTTTTCTCGAAATTTCCCTTTATTTTGATAATCCTTACATAAATAATTGAAATATGTAAAAATATCATTTTTGAGAAAATTCACCTTTTTTATTTTAATAAATATCACCACTATTTTAAGGTTATTCACCTTTTTTTAATATTCCGTTGGATTTTAAAAGAAAACAAAAAGCTCCATTGGAATCAAAAATTAAAAGTTGACTATATTAATTAGTTTTAAAAAAGAGTTTGGTTTTATATATATTTTGACAGTTTGTTTCTTTTATAGGAAATAATATATCTGTGCAGGTTAAAACTTGTTTTAAAGCCAAGTTAATAAAACAAAACAATAAAATATATCATTTAATAGGCCTAATCCGTAAAAGACTAACTTATCATTAGGGCACTGTGTAAAATAAAACTACTGGAATTCGCACTCAGAAACAACTGAACATTTTCAGCTTATAAGCTGTGACTAATATTGCCAACTCATCAGTATGGAATTAAGGATTACAAAATGTTGAAAATTGTGTTATAATAGGGGATTTGGAGGAAGGCTCTGACAGGGAGTGATTAATTTAAAACGTGTTATTTTAATAAACTATTTACATTTTATTTTTCAATTTTCAAATATCCCTTCCCACAAATTGAATACATTTACCCTCATAATCTACCTTCTCTAGTCCTATCCCATTAGTGTAATTAATATATGCTTCATTTCGTATCCCTTCGAGTGATAATGTCTCGTCTAAAAAGGCTCTTAAAAATAAAAGCAAATAGTACTTACTACACCTGGTATTTCGGACCATTTGATAGTCTCACGATATCTAAGGGGATTATGGCCGTATAAACACAATGGATCCGTGTCAAACCTATATAATACATACGGTCAGTGGCGAGTGAAGGTTGAAAACACACCAGGGTGTATACAAGGTGCTCGGAAACTTATAGCCCAAACTGCACATATAGTTTGTTTGAACCAAAATTAATACAACATCCCCATAAATTTACATCCGGAAAACTATATTAGTATCATTAAGTTGTGTTCAAATTTTCGGCCCACAGCGCCGGGAGAGCAAAGCTGTTCAAGCATGTGTACATTACACGCCTAGACATCTTGGAGCCCGGCAGCAGAACATACCGCAAATAATATTAAACGACAAACCAGCCCATCTAAAAATGCGAATACGTTCTTAGGGCTATCATCAACGGTCCTACATCACAGCAAGCGCTTGACATTATTACATGTGCAGTGCCGCGCGCCTAGCTCCTATGCAACTTCTTGTTGTACAGACACTCTTGACAACTTTCTCTCCCAGCACTGTACACCGAAAATTTAATACAATTTAATGGTATTAGCATAGTTTTCCGGATGTAAGTGTATAGGGATTTTATATTACTTTTTGTTCAAAGAAACAATGTGTACAATTGGGTGACCTGGTGGTCTAGGGGTAAGGTGTCAGACTTCTGTGCTGAGGGTCCAGGGTTTTATCCTCGGTCCCGGCACAGATTTATCTGATTGCCAAACCCTTCCTTCACCTCTGACAAGATGTGTATTAATCACAACTTGTGAATGTGAGGAATTCCAGGCCTACATCGTGGTTCGGATTCCACGTTAAACTGTAGGTCCTCCATTTCATCTCACAATCACCCTATCATATCACATTAGCGTAAGTGCGTACAGCCCGAACGGGTAGTAAGACGCGGTGCTAATAATAATAATAATAATAATAATAATAATATGTACAATTTGGGCTATTAGGTTCCAAAATCCTGTATACATCAGGGGTTGGAGACTAGTCAATCTTGTGGCAATTTTCAGTCTCTCACGTGAAAAAAATACAATATTATTAAATGTTTATCTTTCTTCTAAGCTCGCAAATATATGCTGTTTTTTTATTTAACACCACCTCTTACTACCCGTTCGGGTTATACGCTTAAGTACTAATTACGCTAATGGATTAAGAATTGGTAAAGTTGAATTTAGAGGAATTGAAACCGCTTTTGCGGGGAGGGAGAGTGGAAAACCATTTTAGGAAAAACCACCCCCAGTTCACCCAACCGAGATTTTATCCTTGATCTCCCCATCCTCGGCAATCTAGATCAACATGAAACTAGCGCGTTAACTTATCACGCCACCGAGGTGGGTTATATCAAGTACTTTAAAATAATATTAGTGACCAAATTAACCTTGATCGGTGATAACCGATAATGTTATGATAAAATGAAAATTTACATTTCACTTAATCTATATTTTTTCTAGAATGGTGAGGAAAGATTGAATTCTATGAATAAATATAAATTTATTGAAAAAAATAATATAGATGACTCCTGGTATTTATGTTTCAGAAAACGTTAGCGAATCTAAAGGCGGTATTACATCGTAATATTTATTTTATAAAACCAAAATATTAATTTAGTAATTAAATATGATACAAATGTTTTGGAAACGTCTTTGGTAAAACATATGTTATTAGAGTATATTCCATTTTTATCACAGTTTGTATATAGTATATAATATATGCAATCACCAAAACTGACTCTCAAGGTCTTTTTTTTTTTGCTGCGACTGTGGCTGTTTATTTTTTAGCACTGCGTCTTACTACCCGTTCGGTTTGTACATATATATATATGTATCAATTAGGCTAATGAGTTGAGGATTAGGAAGGTTGAATTGATAGGAAGTGTACCCTCATTTGCCTGGATGGTGAGTGGGGAAAACATTTGGGGAAAATCACCTTCAGTATACCCAATAGGGATCAAACTCCGATCTCCTCGTCTCAACAGTCTAGTCTATTGCGAGAATGACTTTTTAGACAAGGTGGCCACCGAAGTGGGTTACTGTGACTGTTGTTTAAAATACAAAAAAAAAATGTGAAATGGTTTTCTGTGGGCTTAAAAATGTGATAGTAGACGTAATAAATAGCTGTTTACCCGCTTCAGTGGCTGCGTGGTCTAAGGCGTCACTCTCACAATATAATGGATTGCTGATAACAGGAAGCTCTAAGGTTCAGGGCTCGAGTCCCAGTTGATTAAATGGTTTCCCACTTCTCCTCCACGCAATGGCAGGTACACTTTTTCTGAACTCAGCCTTCCTCATCTTTACCCCACCAGCGTAATTATTACATAGGTGTATAACCTGAACAGTTAGTAAAACGCGGTGCTAGAATTAAAATTTGAAAGAAAAAAAAAAGCTGTTTGCTCATAAAGAATGTTGAAATTTAGCAATCAGATTCATATAAAATATTTACTAAAGAGCCATGAAACATTAAAAAATATAGTTACCAAAGGGAAAATATAGATTTAAGAAATTATACAATAATTGTGGAATTTATGTTTAGTAATAAAATATTCTAGTCATGCTGAACAAATACAATTTTTAGCCGCTTCGTAGAACCAGGTTAAACTTTTAGACTCTGGAATTTTATTTGATAAGCCCCTAAAATATAAAATATTCTATAAAATATTTTATTTTATTAAAGGTATTGGAGGGATCGTCAAAGATAAATCACATTTCTACTTTCAAAGAACTTACATCAAAGAAAAGTGGCCGTGTAATATCACCCTTAAAGAGGTCTGGAATTCCGTGGACTATTGAGTGGTTATATCCAGCGACTGAATACATTTCTATAACACGACCTCTCGATAGGTAGGGGAAGAGGAGGGAGGGGGAAAAGTGAGAGGGAGGACTGGGAGTCACAGCGGTCCAATGAGATCTATTACGAGAACAGGGCTATATTACATTTAACAAAACCATTTATTTAAATGTTTTTTTAAAAATAACGTTCTAGTTATTAACAGTCTGAACCAAATGCATTTAATTACTGTGATGAGGTGGTGATATGAGGAAAATATGTTTGAGAGGAAATGTAGCTTTACTTTCAGGAAGGGAAACTGGAAAGACATACCTTCTTCAGTACACCCGTTCAGATTTTGAAGCCCAATCTCCTCGTCACTGGCTAATCAGGAAAAACGAGATTGACGATTATAATATGCCCACTGATGCGAGTAGCAGGGTTTTTAATTTTTCTCATCCAAACTATCTTATTTTTTTAGAACCAACACAACATCCAGCTCCCCTATCGTGAATTAATTACTGTTAAATATGAAGCCCTATATTTCGGCATCTTTGGAAATTTAACTCAATACCCCTGGCGCCGAGCAAAGGTGCTATTCACGGATATACTTTTAACAAATTTTGATTTTTTTTTCTCTCTATAGGCCACTAGAGCTAAGGTATCAATATTTCACCATTAAAAAAAATAGTAATTTGCTATCCCGTCTGGACTGACGTGAAAATATATTAAGGCGGTAAAGTTTATAATAAATGACCCATCATTTGACGGTGAAAAGAGTGACAATTTAGAGGAAACTACCCTCAGATACACTTAACCATAATTCCAACCTCGACCTCTCCGTTAACGGTAAACAGGACTACAGGGGTCTGACATTTAGTTCACGTGCCCGCCGATGTGGCTTAGCACCGAATAGCTGTGGATTTATGTTCGCCGAAAAACCAGCGCAAAACAGAAAGAGAGTTACTTGAAGCCCTCCAAACCAATCACGAGGCTTCCACCACATCGGCGCGAGCTGTTCTGCTAAATTTAAACTCATCTCTACTTCGTCTACTCTTCCTGATAACTTCCCAGTCAAATCTCAAAACCAGCCATCTCAAATCAGTGCGCATGCGCTGTAGAGCTAGAAGCAAGCAGAGCAGACAGCTTCGCTGGCTTTTGTGAGTAAACTTAAATAATAACCCGTCAATGTAAAGCTTGTGTATCGATGTATTGGATTGTGCCACGAAAAGGCATTTTAATTTGAAAACACCCATCTCAACAATGATCTAAAATACAAATATATATGTATTATCTAGAAATTAAAATATGTTGGTAATCAGCTGTTTTAAGTTTGTGTTTAAATGTATCATGGGTCAACACAGAGCATGTGAATTGCTGCATGACTTAAGTATATTCTGATCTATATTTTCGGTGAATGTGTGAATTGAACTTTAAGCCCATTTTGGTGTTCGAATGGTAAAATACGTCACTCTTGCAATATACTGGACTGCCGTTTGGGTGTACTTAGGGTGGTTTTTCCTCAATCATTCCACTCTCCTTACACGCGAGTGCGGCGTACCTCTGCGTACAACCCGACGTTTTGCTAGACACAGAGATAAATCATAGCCCCAAGACCTTCAAGTGCAAACGGCCAAAATTTTAAACTTGACTTCCTTATCACTGATAGCCTAGTCCTTGTTCGTGGGACCATCATTTCTGATGTTATTGTAAGAAATATATCTTGAAATTAGTATACTCTTACCCCTATAAATATCTCATAAAATGTTGCAAGAATCAAGTGAAAACGTTTATTTATATTCTATTCTAACATTAGTTCACGAGCTTAGAGAAGTTCGTGCGTAAAGAAGATAACTTGGGCCAAAATGTCTCTAAATCTAATGGGAGGCTCTGAACAGCTGTGACTTTTTATGGTTTGGAGGGTGTGGGGGAAGAGGGGGAATTATTAGGCGGTGTCGAAACAGCGTGACTTATGTTAGACCATTTTGGAAGTGATTAATATTCGAGAAGTTGTATCAATGTGTTGATACTGAAATAACTACGATTATATCAGGATGTTTTGTGTGTCTTTTTTTCTTTCTTTCTACAGAACTGGATGAACTTAACGAATAGTCCTTGGCGAGCTTGGTATGGCCTTGCCCCATTTTACGGCCAATAACCTCTAACTTTTACAACACACAAAGCATTTTTTGAAAAAGTGTTCGTGTCTTAGTTTAAGACCACTTGTCTAAAAACACGTAATTTTTTTAGAACAATTAACAATGCAGTTTTTTAACACCCCCTCAAACTAGATATTCTGGCTACACTAATGGGCTAGGGATTTTAAAAGGCCTAATTCAGAGGAAGTGTACCCGAATTTTCGTGGAGGGAGAGTGTAGAACCATTTAGGAAAAACAACCCTCAGTGCACCCGACCGTTTTCGCCAGCCTAATCTAACTCGAGAGTAGCGCATTAGACCATGCGGTCACCGAAGTGGATCAATAATACAGTTCCTTCAGTAGAAAAAATACGTGTTAAGCTATTATTTAGTTAATATAATTAAAAGTTAATATAGCTTTTTATAATATATTTTTGATATTTTATTATTAAAAGTTGATTGTATTTGACAAATTAAGTAGATAACAACTATGTCCCCCATACTCAACAGCCCCCTGTGTGTATGACGTGTGTGACGTGCGAGTATGTGGTCTGTGTTTGTTAAAAAGATAAAAATAGCACTATTTAGCAATATGTTGGTGGTGTGCCGATGACAGCTCTAATGATATGTACACAACCTACTCTTTTGTTATAATGTTGAACTTGGTGAACGTTTCCAAAGAAATGAAAATTAATTGTTGGAAAAACAGTTTTTTTTTAAATACATTTAATACAAATTTATTAATGGAAAACATCATACACACGTAAACACGTAAAATATTGTAAAGGTTAAATCAGTGTGTACAGGTTAAATATGTAATACTAGGTTAAGTAAGTTTCAAAATTGTTGGTTCAAGTTAAAATTACGTGTCAAGCTTTCCAATTATTTTTACTTTCCCTCGACCCTTCAGAGAGAGAAACATTTGAATATTGGAACTCAATATTTTGCTAAATGTCGACGTTTCATGACCCCAAAACTGAAAATGTGTTTTTCACTATGCCGTCTGTCTCTTTGTCGATATCTCGGGCTAGAGCCGAAAACATTTTAACAATCGGGCTAAAACTTTGGATATAAGGCTATCATAGGATTCCCCCGAGGAGTTTTGCAAATTAGATAACTAACCCTAAAATTAGGGGTAGTTTCTTGAAGAGAAAAAAGAGAGAAATCAATTTTCTCCAAATTCACTCTAATAATAATAATAGATTTTTTTTTATCTAGACATTGTTTAACATTACAAAACATCCTTGGTTCTCCATGGAAATTACTTTAAGGATAGCTTACTAAAGCAAACATTTCCACTGTTGATCTTATCTCCGCAACTAGTTGAGATACGCGACAGCTTGCCAATGTAAAGTTATAGTAGCTACTATTAATAAAAATGTAGAATATACTATTTTAAACCAATAATTTCTGAACTATAAGCTAATATATTAATTTTTATGGAGCTCTTTGAAAACAGAAATTGACTGTTGTGCTCTTCGGTGGACAGAGATGTCCCTCTTTTCTCAATTTATCTGTAACATTGTTTATTATTTCATTTATGCTTTTTGATGAAATGGTTCTGAAATAAAATATATTATTTCATTTCACAAATCTTATGAGTTTTAGTAAATATTTTAAGATAAAGGAAAGAGAAAGTATGTGCGGTGCACCATAGGCCATTTATTTTATTCGCGTCTTACAACCCGTCAGGGCTGTACACGTTTAATTTATGCCAATAAGGTATAGATGAGGAAGATATGGCTTTAGAGGAAGTGTAACCGAATTTGATTGGGGGGTAAGTGGGGAAAACTAGCGAGGAAAAACAACGCACGGCCGGGATTCTAAACCCCAATTTTTTCGTTCCCTTAAAACTAAAGTAGATGATCCTATTATTTATTCCAACGTGTCCACAGATACTAATCAAAACAAATTCTAGCAGTGTGGCCTTGGTTTTCAAAAGGACCCCCGGGCTTCGTCTCCTTGCCAAAGTTCTGTAGTGTAGCCCGGCCTCTATGAGTGTGCCAGTGGGGAAACACCCCGCCCAAATGGCCCGCGGCCAAATATTCGGGAATGTGCGGGTGGTTGAGAAGAGGGGATATGGGGAGAGGAGAGGAGATTTATGGTTGATGCAACAGTACCCAGCTAGAAACTTTGAGGATTCCTAAGAAGCCAAAGATTGGACGTTCTCAGAGGTGGTTCAACCCATCGTCACGACCAGCATGCGGAGACAAAGTCGACAGTGAACGAAACGTGGGCGGAGTTATTTAAAGATGTGAAATGGATCATTCTCCACGGAAAGATTTCCATTTTGGGAACATTTTCCATATTAGAAATGTTCCGTTAAGTTTGCAGATAACTCCATCATGAAAAATATGTCAGGGATGAAGAAGGTTGAATTTAGATTGAATGTAACCGAATTGGCGGGGAAAACCATTTAGGAAAAACCTTCTTCATATTCGAACCCCGATATCCCCGCCATCGGAAGTCCAGTCTATTGCGAGAAGACCTTTCAGACCAGTGTGGTCCGTCTGGCAGCCCGTGTTCATTAAGAATGTGGCCCTCACAGTATCTTAGAGGAAAATTAAAAAGAAACTATCGGTGACGGATGTAAAATAGCTAATGATTAAAAAAAATAATTAAAAAGTCATGATTGCATTTTACCATGCATTTATTTTATCAGTAAAAATACTTATAAATATATATTTATAATGAAGGCTAAGGATTTTTGTGCAAGTTTTGTGCGTGTATATTTCATAATACATTTTTAGGCAATAAAAAACTTTTGTTGGCAATAAAATTTAAAAAAATCTACCAACCAAAAATAAAATATGTATAAAAGTATTGAATATAATTGCTTATTAAGTGTTTATATTAAGTTGATGGGATTATTAAATGATAATGGTAATCATATTTGTCCGTTGGGATGAAATACGTTGGACAACCCTGCCTTAGAACATGTGGCCACCAAAGTAGATGATAGACAACAGTTAACCGAGTAAGAGGAAAGATAAAGCTTCTCTCCATAAGACTTGAAAATCACTTAAAGATGGTTTTGGTAGAGCAGAGTCCCGCTAAATCACACTTAGATAACTGTTCTTAAGTGTCAATATATATTTTATTTGTGTTTGTCAAAATGAATTCCAATATTTAGGAACAATTTTAACTAGCGATAACAATATTAGATTGGAGATTAGGAAAAGAATACAGTCGAGAAATGCATGTTATTACTCTGTCAGTAAGTTGTTGGCGTCTAGTCTGATGTCAAGAAATGTAAAACTAAGAATTTACAAAGCCATAATTTTACCGGTTACTCTCTTTGGGTATGAAACACGGCCTCTTACCTTAAATGACGAAAAGAAATGTAGGGGGTTCGAAAACAAGGCGTTTAGGAAGATATTTGGTCCAAAAATGGCTGAAGATAGTGGGGACTGTAGGAGGCTACATAATGATGAGCTGCATACTTTACACTCTCCACCAGACATTGTTAGGGTAGTAAAATCTCGCAGGTTACGGTGGGTAGGACATGCAGCGCGAATGGGAGTGTCTAGAACCGCGTTTGTTATTGAATGGCAAACCCAATGGGGAAAAAAACACTGGGAAGATCCAGACGCAGATTGGAGGATAACATTTGGCTATACCTGAGAGTGATAGGGTGTAATGAGATAGACTGGATAGAATTAGACCAGGATAGGGATAGGTCACGTACTTTTGTGAGAGCGGTAGTGAACTTTCGAGTTCCTAATACCATATAGTGTAAGTAAATTTGTCAAAATTCCTATATCCGAGCCTAATATTATTTCCAACATATTATCTGCATAGGTGGTCACATGGTCTATGACGTCAACCTCGCAATAGACTATATTATCGGTGGCGGGTGGTTGAGGTTCGAATCTTGGCTTGGTGCACTGGAAAGAGGTGAGTGAGTGGTTTACAAATGTGATTTATCACTTTGGTTTTTCCATTCCCTCTCCACGTTAATACGAGTGTCCTTCCTCTAAAAACACGTCCTCATTACTACCCCTTTAGGTGTGTTAGGGGGAGGGGGTTGGGCGGGGTTGATAAAACAAACTGGGTACAGAGTTTTTGCAAATTTTAAACCAAAAATCATTTTGGACAAGTTAATAAAATATTTCTTCCGTTGAAACGTTTAATTTAACTATCTACACATAGTACTCTCAGCAGTCTTTGGATATCTGATATGAGTACAATGGCATTTGGTCAGAAATCGTTTAAGTAAATAGAAAAGGTTCTGGTCTAATCCCACGATGACAAAAGATTTAAATCACCGCCAGGTATACACATTAAAAATATAAGTCTAATGCAATTAATGCATAGGTGTGATGACATCGTAGGTGTGACGACAGGAAAGGTGTGAGGACAGATTAGGTATGATGACAGCATAAGTGCGATGAAAGAATAGTGCAATGACAGCATAGGGGCGATGAGAGTATGGGTGTGATGACAGCATAGGTGGGAATACAGCAAATGTGCAAATGCCAGAATAGGTTCGATGACAGTATATGGGCCATAACAGCATATGTGTTATGACAGCATAGGTGCAACGACAACATATGTGTGATGAGAGGGTGACATCATGGTGCTATGATATCATAGTGGCTATGACAACATAATGTGTGATTACAGCATAGGTGTGGAGATCCTAATCTTTATAAAGTCAAAAATCTATATTTCCCCCACAATTTTATCTTACCTTTTTATTTTATATCTGATTAAAATAACTTTCGATTGCAATTAATTTTATTCATACCACCACTTAAATAATGTTTAAACATTCTTCATGAATACGTCTACACACTTGACTTCGGAGCTTTAGAAATTAAACTTATTTAAATAACAAAACTAGCACGCGTCAAGAAAAGTAATTAATCTTCAAGCTCTATATATTTTGATTTATTTAAATTAATCGAGACGACTCATACAGATGTATCTTGATCCAACCAAATAAATGTTTACCAAAGGGTCTTAACACTGTAAACATTTTCCTATCCTTGGTGTGGCATCTTACGAAACTACCTAAATTAAGACCAATAATTCAAACTATTTTCTAGAGGAACTCTTAAGTGTTACGAAAACATAACTTCAAATATGCATATTGACAGATTATTTTGGTGTATTTGGGTCACCTAGAGCGTTCAACTTTTTTTTGAAAATTATATTTTATAACCGCATGAAATTCTGATATTTACACTTGATGGCATGTATAGATTGCCAGCAGTATCCCCACTCAACATCAACGCAGCCTTGATCTAATTAATGAAGGAGGCTAAGACATTTATTTATTGCGAGCATTGTACGAACTATTCCATTCAAATTTAAATTTTTTAACTAATAATAGCTATTGAACACTGTAGGTTTAGTATTTATTAATAAATTAGAGTGTACCACGTCACTAAAGATAAAGAATCTAAACATTTAAATATAAAAGAAATCTAATATCGACAGTTATCATCATTTAAATGCAATTTTATGGAATTTCTTCTTTATGGGTGTTTTTGTTGCACCTTTTTATGCTGAGCAATTGTTTTAATTATTTTACACGTAGTATTGAAATAACAAGATATATTTAAAACTTTTAAAAAACTGGCAAATGCTATTACACCTTATCTTCTTAATTAACAGAAATTAGTTTTAGAAAGTGATTTTGATAAAATGTTGTCACCTCCAGTCAACTGATCAGTTATCCGGCCCCGTGGTGTCGTGGTTAGTGCACATAACTACGAACCTATAGGTCCCGGGTTCGATGCCTTGAGTATTTTTCTCTTAGGGGGGATCATCCCAACGGTCACCAGGTATTGGTAAATTAGGCTAAGTTAGATTCAAGAATCTTACTAGCCCACACCTCCATATTCAATATCATTACATCGTCTCATTATGGGTACGTGTAGACAACCTCCATAGGTGTACCCTGGGTAACGTTCCGTGCCACTAGAGTGATGAATAGTCTATAGACAGGTGAATGAATCGGATGTCATGTCCCTCCCGATCAGTAATGCCATACGCAAACAAAAAAAGATCAGCTTAGTGGATGTATACATAATGAAAACGGTGGTAGAGAGATTGATAATATATGTAAAAAAAATTATTTTTTTATTGTCTTCATGGTCAACAAGTATTACTACCAATCGGCGCTATTTGCATATTTACACTAGAGGGTAAGGTACGAGGGAGGTAAAATTTAGAGTAAACGTACTCACATTTTTTTAGGGAGATATAAAAACCATATACAGTACACCCGGCCGGAATTCGTACCTCAACCTCTCTGTCAACAGTGATATAATCTATTGTGAAAACGACGCCTTAGATATTGTGAACACCGATGCAATTATCTCTTTAAAATAGCTTATTTTCACCTAAGAGGTATGGTTTTAAATTATTTACTCGCTTTGCTCGTTGTGGGCTCCACCCCCCAACCCCCAGTGAATGTAAACTAATGTAATTCCAGCGTTGTTTTAAACGTTGATTTATTTTTACAATCTTATTATTCTAGCTGTCTCATAAGTGTGTCATAAAATTTAAAATGTGTGGAAAATGTGCAAAATTTACCCAAAATAAAAAAATCTAGCTCTGGTACAATCCGTTTTTTGATAGGTCTTACCGTTTAGTCACAAGAGGCCTCCAAAGAAAGGTCCGCACCGACTTTAAAGTTGCTCCACCGTTTTGATTTATTTTTTTTTGGGTATAAAATTTAAATTTTTCACTTTTTGGAATTTTCCCGTTGTTTTGATTTTTTTTTTTGTATAAAATTTAAATTTTTCACTTTTTGGAATTTTCCCGTCGGTTACAGGCTAGAAGCTATAAGTTTGCGGAATTTCAAGTTTTTAGCTCGTCTGGAAGTGGGTAAACATCAATGTCAGTGAGTGAGTCAACCATGTGGCTTTATAGTATAGAGATTATAGCATGATAATATATGTTTCGTGGTTCCCTCCCATCCACATAACAGTGCGTACTCAGATTGCGGATAGAAGATACGGTCTTCAGTTAAGAAGGATAGCTGCGAATATATTGAATAAACAGTAGCGGCCAGCCAATAGGGTTGGTCTTCCAGCTTAGGGGCTGGGCGTGGGCATGATGAGCTCTCGTCGTAAAAAGAAATACCATAAATAAACACTCAAAAGTTTACCATGAGTTTTCATGTTTTAATAGGGATAGATGGCGTAGTTTTGTAATTGCTTCAATGCACTTTACAATTTCTAATGCCATAGAGTAAGTAATTATATTATGAGAGTATGTTATAAGATACAGGAAATATTCATGGGCTCAAATTGGAAAAAGTGAGTATATCGGCTTTAACAGAGATACAGTTTGTTTTCACACGTGACGGTTTTTTGCCGCCACCGTGTATGACACGGCACCATGGTTATTGAGGTACACAGGTTTAAATTAGAGCTTTCACACGTGATGGTACGATGAGAATGCCATGAACGGCCGCTGGGGTACCAATGGAGTATCTCAACCAAGTACAGCCGCCGTGCCGTGAACGGTGCGCCGAAATTGTCGAGAACCATACATTGTGTTTAAATGCATCTCTTCACATGCCACGGTATTTTACCTTCGGTCCGCATGGCGTGCTAGCTTCAGTCCCACATTGTTCGCTGTAGTGAGTAGATACTATCGATTCTGAAACTTTCGAAATATATCTTTAGGCATTAATTTCGTGAGTGGAATTGTGCCCTGTGCTTTGGGACAGATAATTAGAGGAGTACAAATCTCGGACTGTGTCATCATCATCATCAGCCTAATCAGCTTTAATCAACCCAGAATCTGAAACGTTGGACGATAATAACACACACACACAAACTTATCCCTTTGGCTCATGTTAACACACTGGAGAAAAGTTAGGAAATGGAGGGAATTCAACAAGGTATGGCATGCAGTTGGCACATACGATGAGCCCTATCACGTCGTGTGACAGCCGCCTGAGGAACACAGCTACCACATACTGCTACCATTTGACAAAGAAGTCGATCCTTAAAGGTAAAAATAAAACCCTACTATTACCAAATCCTTTGACCTAAGTATAAGTCTTCGCTAGACAAACCAGAGCTTTGCACAAATCCTCAACTCTATGAAAATAAAAATTTCTAAAAGATAGGTCCTACAGTCAAATACAAAACATCACAAACAAATACAAAATGATTTAAAATCTGTAATAAATTAATCTCATTAATTTATGTTTATTTTGTGAAAACTCTGCATCACAAGAGTAATTGTTTTAAGGCAACCATGGAAAAGCACCCAAAGCTCTCTGTTCCATCACCACCCACGGTTAATACACAGACAAAGGCCACCATTTAATTTTGTCTGGCTTGATAATGATGAAAGGCCACCATTTAATTTTGTCTGGATTGATAATGATGAAACTCAAAGTACAAATCCCAGCTGGATCAACTAGAACTGTCCTGAAAAAAAAATCCCCTTTACATCCATGCAAACGCCAGTACACTCTCTAAATCCCTGCATTTTATTGTAAATCATCAAAAGAGTAGTAAAAGGTGAATAAAGGAAAAATTAAATAAAATATACTAAAAATATATTATTTAGGTACTTATTGACCACCAATTGCCACATTTTATTTAACAATTTAAGTTTTTTTAAAGAAAAAACCTAAACATTTGTAATATTTGGCTTATCTACACGAAAATTACAAACGACGCATAGTTAAAATCATTTTAAAACGCTAGTATATTACATTTATGAAACTTATTTGAAAACCTCTGTTATATATTAAATAATGTTTAGTTAATGTTAAATACAAACAAACCTACTTTTTAGGTGGCCACATATTCTAAGGCATCACTCTCGTGTCAGACTGGACTACTGAGGACAGAGAGATCTGGTTTCGAATACCGATCGGGTGTACTGAGGGTGTTATTTTCCTAAACGAGTTTTCACTCTACCTCTAGGCAAATGTGGGTATAATTCTTTTAAATTCCTCCTTCCTCATCCTTATCACATTAGCGTATCTAGTACAAATGCTTACAACCCAAACGGATAGTAAAAAGCGGTGGAGGAAAAAAAGTTTCGGCAAACACGTTGTTATCAAAGGCATTACATTTGAATTTTATATTTCTGTTTCCCTATTGACGGTGAACCATGAACTAAACTTATTGCTACTTGTAAGACTATCATTTTTATAGCTATTTATTTTAAAATATATCTATATATATATGTATATATGTATTATATATATATATATATATAATACCAAATCAATCTCTTTGATGTATCAAATTCCTGTTTATTCTCCATCAACACTGCCACCAAAGCAAATATTTTCTCACCAAACTTTTTTTTTTATTCTAACAAGCAAATATCTTTTTGATCTATCGCCAACGTTACTATTAAACAAATATATTTATAAGCTTTTAAGTAAAATTTTGAAGAGCGGAAACTCTATTTTCTCACTTGCAAAACACATGGTTTTATTGGCTGATCTGTTAGGTGATTACTATTATTATTTGTGTTTTAAAAATTACCATCACTTTAATTAAATGAATATGATGCTATAAACGAAAAAAATTTTTTTTAACAATGTCATTTTTGTCTCGTTAATGTATTAAATACTTTTTAAAATATAGACATTACTAAACATGTTTAACATATTGTTTATTATAATAATATCTCTATTTTTAAAATAGATAAAACAATGTTTGACAATAACCTTGATTCTTGTACTTCAAAAAAGCCGTAGAATCTTGGCGCTATCCCCCAGTAAATCGACCCGTTTGGACCAATCTAGACAGGAACCACATTTTAAAACATAACCTGACCTAATCCAACCGAACCTTTGACGTTAGCGCCAAACGCCCTATGAACAACCTTGTCCAAACGACCCGTGTATTTAAGCTAATATAGTTCCTGATTGCGCCAAATGTCCTAATCCCTTCAAATGATACATTTAAATTTAATTATAATTTTAACATACACATAAAAGGATGTTTTTTTTTCTAAATTATAAATTGTTTTATTTTATAATATAGATATATTTTACTTGCAAATATCAAAAGGCCTAATGAAATTTGTTCAAAAAAGATCTCATGAAAGAAATAAGAAAATATATTTCAATGATTTAACATATTATCTATGGTTTTTTTTAAACATAGTGTTGTGAACAATTGTGAATTTTATTTATCTTGAATTTGAATTAATGTATTATCAAAATAATTTGTGTATCAAAACAGCTATATTTTGAAAATTATATTGCTTGATGTCAAAATGGAATGGTGTGAAAATTAAAAGCTTATGACACACAAGATCGACCTAAATTAAATAAACCCAATGAAGCTGTCTCTTTTTTTGAATATCTAACTAACTTATTTAAGTTGATAGGGAAGTATATTATAATTTAGGACTTCCGAAGTACTATTTTATATCTTAAACGACTTTGTTTATTTGTATATGTAGTCTCTTATCGGGTTATGCATCCCGTTATAAAATGTCTATAGCTTCTTTGATGTCTTGACAGAGTGATTAAATAAACCTTTTTTTATGCTTTAGATCAGGGGTTTCCAAACTTTTTAGATTAAAGGAGCTTTTGCACCAGAAAAATATATGCTGGAGACCTCATAGAATATCTAACACTAATATTATGAACATTCAATAGAGTCAGTTAAATTTTACAAGCATAAAACAAACCTAAAACATCACATAGTCTACCTTCACCTTTGGAAAATGTCAATTTTTCATATTTGAAAAATATTGTCAATCATAAAATTAACTGATGCTATTTTATAGTGTGAAAAATAAATAACGAATATTCTAAAATTGTCTAACGAATTCTGAAATAACTATGGCAGAGTGCAGTTTGCAAGACGCTGCTTTTATTAAGCCATATATTTAAAACATAAGGTGATTTTTTACAGCGATGAATCCCAAAGCTATATCCAAATGGTTGTCATCATTTAAAAAAGTTTAAAAAAATCAAAGCTTATACACAAAAATATGCCCAAACAATTCAAATTTCAAAAATATTCAAGGAGGAAATACCTTATCCATACCAGCCCTTTGGATGAAGACTTTGCTCACTTCAGTGACCGAAAAGTCTAAGGCGTCATTCTCTTGTTGGACTGGCTTACTGATTACGGGGAGATTGGGTTTCGAATTCTGGTTGGGTCTACTAAGGTTGATTTTCCTTAATGGCTTCCCACTCTCCTTTCACGCAAATGCGGGTAGATTACCTCTAAAATGCTTCATTATCCATTACCCATCAGAGTAATTATCATACAGTATTGTTAAAAGTAATCAAAAATTTATACTTATAAGGGGCAAATATGAGAAAGATTATTCATAGGAAATCCACACATATTAGCGTGGAAGGAGGATGGGTAAACACATATATTTAATTCTCAGGGAACGCCCAGCTAGCATTTTAACTCCAAACGCATTACCAACGGCAAGAAAATGCAATCTGCATCTAACGTCATAGACCCATTTATCCCATTGCGATTTACAAATACATTTTATAGTTGAATAGTGAATACATTTTCGGATCCTACCTACAAAAAAATGATTTTTGTATCACACGTAATGCATTTACTTTATATTTATGTGTTCACTAGATTAACCTAAATAGTATATTATTTGTATTTACTGACTTTATTAGATTATGTAAACGCATTTATAGTAAAACCTGAAGAAAATTAATTTTAAGTCACTAAAATTTGTCTTTCTATAAATATGTCTTATTTGATTTATTAATTATAAATTTTATCCAAACAGTTATTAAACACTTTCAATAACACACCCTCATAGATTACTGTATAATTTATCTTTACATAATTAAATGGAATAAGAATTTGAATACAATTATTTTATTTTTTTTACCCACCATTGTGACAACATAAGTTTGCAGTTTTCAAATAGCAGGCTTTCTACAATATTCAGACTAGTTTCAAATAGCTTGTATCCTGACTGTTTCCTACCACACGGAGTATAATTTGCCACTCCATCCACAATTCTATATATAATCTTTATGAGATATTTGTCACAAAACGACCTTGATCACGTCAAAGGAAAAGTTTCAGAGCTGCAACTTTTATTCATTCATTCTGTACACTTCGTGGTTATCATAATAAAACTAAACGGAAGTTTTGAATAGTAAAATCTCGATACACGCTTGGTGTTGAAATCGATCACCTAAAGTTAGGTTAGATTAGCCTTGTTACCGTTATAGTATGACATAAAATATTAGCAGCTTCGAACGTGCCACGTTTGTAAAAGTCTGCCCAAATGTGAGATCACTAGTATCGCTCGATAAAAGTGTTGCCATACACAGGGTTAGATTGTGCAAATTCTGTAAATTCTTGTCAGGCACAAGGTTAAATTGAGAAGCATCTGTAACAATCTTGCCATGTGTAAGGTAAAATTTTGCTGTGTCTGTAAAAGCCTGTCAGATGAAAAATTAAACTGTGTTACGTCTGTAAATACCTAAGAGATACAAGGCTAGAATGTGCCGCGTTTGTAAAAGCCCTCCAGAGTCAAGGTTTAAGCAGACCACGTCTGTAAGAGCTTTCAACGTGTGAGGTTACCTATTTGAATATATAAATATATATAAACATCTATATACATCTATTAATGTAAAACATAACACAAGTACGAAATAAAAACAAGCTATAAATCACCAAACTTTATGGCTGGGTGTATATAATTCAACAGGAAATGACGTAGGTACCCAATGATACCGGATTTACCTCTAACACTGTCACATTTATCGTTCCTGTTAAAGATTTGATACAATTCCCCGCCAAGAAACGGTCGACCGACCAGTTGGAAGAATGGCACCTTGCCAGCCAGGGAGGGATGTGCTATGTTATAATAGCATTACCATTGAAACAACGTTTTAAAAGATATAAAAAGATAATTCTTAAAGTATTCAGCAATAACAAACATTATATTTACATTAAATTTGTTAAATTCAACTATTCTAGAACACCGGTAAAAAAAAACGGGTAAGCAAAGAGATATCAGGAGGTACATAAGCTATAATATAGGGGTGCAAAGTTGAAGATAAAGTAATTTTGGGGTTTGAATCCCGGTGGAATGTACTGAAGTTTTTTTCCTAGATTGTTTTTCAATCTCTATTTATTCACGCAAATGCGGCTACACTTCTTCTAAATGCAACCTTCCTCATATCTAGCACATTTATCGTAATTAGAACATATGTGTATAATCCAAACTGGTAGTAAAACTTGGTGTTATCATCATCATCAACTGTTTCTAGCCCGTGGCCGGGTCGGTTTTTTAAAATTCCTCCATCTCTCTCGCTCTATCCTTCCACCATTTTTTCTCATATAATTGCTTCCATTCTTCTTCTCTTACTTGCACACTTTCTGTTATCTGCTCCTCCCATCTCCCTTGTGATCTTTTTCCTACACACTTCCATATACATAATTTTCTTTGGCATCCTACCTTCTCTAGCTCATCCATCCCAATCTTGCTTCCTCTACTATCTCATGTGATGTTAACAAAAATAAAAGTTTTATTTGTTTGAAAATTGTATTCACCTTCAAGATTTCAGTTACTATACACATGTAATGTGCATATAACCTGAACAGGTAGTAAGAGGCGGCGATAAAAAAAAACACATGATATGTACGCCTTAGCTTAATTTACGCAGATACCGGCACTGCAAGCATGCCTGGGGGAATATTTTTTTAGTTTAGCTATTAATATAACCTTGAAACAAACTTGAGAAACAATATAACGTGCAGCAATACAGACAATATGTACTGTATATCTGTGAGTAGTGTTGATGGAGAGACATGCAGCACAGACAATATGTACTTTACATCTGTGAGTAGCGTTGATGGAAAGACGTGCAGCACAGACAATATGTACTTTACATCTGTGAGTAGCGTTGATAGAGAGACGTGCAAAAAGTTGCTGTAATTTTCTCCCAAAGACATAAACAGGATATAACAATCTTTCTGAGATTAAATAAATTAAACCAATTTCTTGTGGCATGATTAAAATTGAACATTTGATGCAAACACTTTTTTTTTATAAATATGAAAGTTTTTCTTGGTTAACTTTCAATTTTTTTCAGTTAATTATATAATTTAATTCCTTAATATAAATGAAAACTTTTTATATTCACTCAAATTGAATCTAGATAAAAAAACGGTATTACATAATAAACAATAGTTATTATGTATTAATAATTACATATAATACCTGATGATGTCTAATTCAATGGATTTATTAGAATTTTAAGTTTTTAAAAAAAGGCATCAATAAATACATGAGATAAGGCGCCAATCTAATGTGTAATGATTTGACTATGGCGGAGAATTCGAGGTTCGAGTCCTTGCCAGTTCCATTTAGGTAGATGTTTTATGCCTTTCTACTATACCTCAGGTTACCTGGCGGTCTAGGGCTAAGGTGTCGGACTTTTGTGCTGGGGGTCCGGGGTTCAATCCTCGGTCCCGGCACAGATTTATCTGATTGCCAAACACTACCTTCACCTCTGACAAGACGTTTATTATATTAAGCATAGCTTGTGGATGTGTGGAATGCCAGGCCCCCACCGTGGTTCGGATTCCACGTTAAATCTGTGGGTCCTCCATTTCATCTTGCAATCACTCTACCATTTCACATTAGCGTAAGTGCTTATAACCCGAACGGATAGTAAGACGTAGTGCTAATAATAATAATAATAAAAATATTAATAATACACTATTTTATTTTTTTACATTTTTTCAAAATTCTACCTTACTTATGATTACTCCTTTAGTGAAAATAAATGGATAGCCGGATGGACACTAAGACACGTAGCACAAAACAAAATTAAAGTAGATTACCCACTTTAGTGGCCGCGTGGTCTAAAGCGCTACTCTCTCCAGTAGAATAAACTGCCGATTATGGGAAGATCGAGGTTCGAATTTCTCTCAAGTGTACTGAGGGTGGTTTTTCCCAAAATGGTTTTTCACTCTCCCTCCATGCAAATACGAGTACACTTCCTATAAATATATCCTTCCTAATCCATAAAAACATTATCGTAGTTAGTAAATAAGCGTCTAACCCAAACCGGTAGTAAGACACGGTGTTAAAATAAAAAATAGATTATCACTTATCAATATTTTATAGGTGCATTTCTCATGAATTCTTCAATTTTTTTTATTTATAATCCAGTCTTATTAGTACTTTCCATAAAAACCAATCAGTTTAGTTTGTGTTTAACCTAGAACTACGTTTAAACTACGGTCATTTCAAATGTTTCCGAGTTTGTAGCTTCCTATTGAAGTAGTTTTTAGAACTAACGTTTATTTCTAGAAAATATATTTTACTTAAATATTTGGATTTCCAAATGACTTCTCTTTTCTCAAAAAAGATTTCTGGTGTGGTATTCCAGTTACCATTACACAGGATGGAGTTTCTCGTTTATCTATTTTTAGTTTTTGGTACCTGAAAAAATCTATGTTATATTTTAAGAAGAAATTAAAGCATTTCCTTGAAGTTTGTCCTAAAGCGTTTTTGGTAAATTTGAGTAAGCTGTATATATTACAAGACATAATTAAATCCATCCCAGTATTTTTATTATTTATTTAACCTTGATTTACTGGTTTTTATGTATTTGTTTCATGTATTACTCGTCATCCGGAATGTCAATATATTTACACTAATAGTACAGGGGAAAGAAAGTCATTTTTTTATAGGAAATGTATCCTATTTTGCGTGTAGAAAAAATCACCTCGCTATACAATTCAAGATTCAAACCTCAACCTCCTCGACAAAGGATAAACAGTAAATTGAGACTAGTATATATTCATCCATGTTGCCAAAGATGTAAGTTTTCCATTTTTAAATCCATCAAATTTTAATAGCTCGTGTAATATATTATATATAAATTCCTATTTTCAAAGGAAAGGTTTTATCTGACAGGTATAAAATCTAATATATCTACTTTTATGTATTAATACTGCAGGTAATGTGATCTGCAACTGTTATTTTTTATAGAAATTATCAATACTTATAAAATAACACTAAAAATAATCTATAATAACATTTTCTCAATTTTGGTCGAAAAAATTATGTTTATATATTCAAAAACACCCTTACTATGAAAATTGATTAGTACATGTGTGTGTAATAACTAGGATGAATTGATCAAATCACATACATGTTGTTGGATAGCAACAAAGGCTATTGTTATGGTTATATTGAACTATCCCACCAAATACTTGATGGAATACGAATTTATAATACAAAGGATATACAGTAGTTACTTCAAACTATAAATAAATAAGGTACCTTAAATAACAAAAATTCCATATGAAATTAAGACTGTTTTATGTTTCTTTTTTTCACTTCATGTCTCACTACCCGTTCAGGCTGTACAAAAAATATTAACTAATTACACTGATGTGCTAGAGATTAGTATGGTTGAATTTAGAGAAAGTGTATCTGAATTTGCTTGATGGAAGAGTGGAAAATAATCTTAAGGCCCGAAACCCGATCTAGCCATCATCAACGATCCAGTTTATTTATAAAGTAACGCCTTATACCATGACGCTATTGAGGTGGGCTACTCCTTTTTATCTCGCACTTAAATAATAATAATAATAATAATAATAATAATACATGCACGACTTTTTCTCGTACAAAAGCAGAATTCGAATAAGAGACACATGCACCACGATTTTAAACCCACAACGTTGGGCGCGTGGTCTAAATGTCAAGATCATTTAGTTTAGTTTGCTGGTGATTGGTAGGTGGGGGTTCAAATTATGGAAGTGTTTACTTAGAGTGTTTTTTTAATGGTTTACCACCAAAGTCATGAATATTGTCTCTTTAAGTTCTATCATACTCACTTCTACACAATTATCATAATTAAGATAAATGGTATTTAACCTAAAAGAACACGTTAAGCTTTGTATGTCTGCAGTTTTTATGACAAAAAATATTATTTTGCAACAACAAAAATCTCCAGTAGATACATTTAGTTTATTTTTTACATCTAGTGATCTAAAAATTTATTGAAGATTTTTAAGGAGCATCATTAGCATTTGATCAGAAACATTTGAATAAACTTTACAGAATGACCCTGGGCAATCGACGATCCCTGGATAGTTCAGTTGGTTAGAACATTGGCGTACTAAACCAAAGGTCCCGGGTTCGATTCCCATGTCCAGGTGTCATTTCCAAATTTCAGAATACAATATCTAGATGCAAGTAAATCCTTACTAAAACCAATATAATATATTTGGCTATTTGATTTTAAATAAAGATACAAATGTTCTGGCCGAGTTATGTAATTCCCATTCAGAACAGATACTAAAAAACTGTAAAGACTACAACACGTATAAAATTAAACTAATCATTTCCACTGAAGCCCTATTTCTTTTATCTTGGCCAAAAACTTTTCTTACATAAAAACTACAAAAAATAATATCTTAACTCACGTTCCCTTCCATCCCGCCTATGAAAAACAAGTTTAATGTGATATGAGTGTACGTGTGACGCTAGACGTCTTATTACCTTCTGTCATGTCTTACACGTCTTACACGTCCATGTTAAAATGGTTTCAACAAGACACCAGAAATTAAATTCTAGGTAAACAGGCTATGTGCACCAGTGGAAGTAATCTGCATACTGGTAAACTCGTTCTTTCTTAAGCCGGGTTCAGACTAGAACATAACAACGAATATGGACCTGTTCGTTTTAGCCGGATTATCCAGACTTGAACAGAACATGTTCGCAGCGTGTTTCCATAGTTGGCAACTTCATAATTATTTCCCTCTAGCTCAGTTGTGCTTCTATTTCGGTGGTGCGATGAATAAACTTGTGCAAATAGCAGCGGCAGCATATATATTCATATTTATTCATTACAACCAAAGCAAAAAGAAAAGACAAAAACCCCACCGATGGTAGATAACAAGATTATACCAAAGTATACATGTATGCAATGGATTGAGCTTATGGGCACATCCTTGTCCATCATGGCCCCAATCGTCTCACACGCATCCTTTTTTTTATTGCAGTGATCGGTATCCTTAGGATTCCAGACTACCTAGGATGTCTTATAGAGGTAGAAGAGCTTCATTTGGTCTTCTTTCAGCCAATCCATCATTCTACAATCTGTTAAAATAAAGGAAATATTAATAATAATAATAATTATTATTATTACTATTCTTAATTCAACACACACACACACAAAGAAATACACTCGCCAAAAGATATATGTAAGCCAACTTACAAGAATTAAAGCATACGTGCGATTCCGTTATTTGCTAACGACTGCATGTTCGGGGAAATGTTCGCTGAGGCGTCCTGACTTTGATGCGACGGGAAAAAAACCGACAACTGGTGGATCGGTGCCGAGCAGAACAACGAACAAATTTTGTTACACTGCTATATTCGGAAAACCTTCGACAATTGTGGTGAGCATGTTTGTGTTCGTTGCTCTGTATTAGTCTGGACGCGACTTTACACGCCAGTTTCCTTATCTAATTCAGTTATTCGTCTGATTACTGAATTAAGACCCTCACTCAGGACCGGATATAGATTTTTTAGGCCCCTGGGATACAGGTACTGTAAGGCCCCCAGTAATATTTTCAAGAGAAAAAAAGTTTTTTATAGGGCTAGCAACAATAACTTTACAGCCCGCTTCAGTAGCTGAACGGTCTAACAAGCTACTCTCGTTTTGGACTAGACAGCCGTAAACGGGGAGCTCGGGGTTTGATCCCGGTCGGGTGCCCTGAGGGTGGTTTTCCCTAAATGGTTCTCCACTTCTCTGTCACGCAAATGTGGGTATACTTCCTTTAAATTCAACATTTCTAATCCCTAATACATTAATGTAATTAGTACATAGGAGTACAACCTGAAATGGCTAATAAGGCACAGTTCTTTAAAAAATTACTGGTTCTTTATGGGTGTGAAACGTGGTCCCCTAACTTTAAAAATTACTGGTTCTTTATGGGTGTGAAACGTGGTCCCCCAACTTACATGACGATAAAACTAGGGATTTCGAAAACAAGACGTTAGGAATAGATTTGGTCCAAAAAGGGATGAAGCTACTTGGGAATGTAGGAAGTTACATAATGATTAGTTACATACTCTGTACTAATCACAAGGCCATTTTAGGATGATCAAGTCTTGTAGATTGCGGTGGGCAGGACATGCAGTGTGAATGGGAGAATCTAGAACCATGTTCAGGGGATTGACTGATAGAATCAATGTGAATAAACCATTGGGAAGACCTGGACGCAGATGGGAGGATAACATTAGACTGGATCTGAAAAGTTAGGGTGTGATGAAGTGGACTAGATAGAACCAGACCAAGATAGAGATAGGTGGCGTACTTTTGTAAGTGCGGCAATAACCTTTCGAGCTCTTAACGCCATAGTGTAAGTAACAACTATTAAAATTAAAACATTTGATGAGTATAGTTTAGAGATTTAAAGTACTTATAATTTGATTCAGCATTGTAAAATGAAATAACTTTTAATTTAACCTTTGGAGACCTTCCAATTGTCAGAGGTCCCTGGTCTACATCCCCTTAAGCCCATGGTTTAGTCAGGCCCTGCTCTCACCAGTGGTCACGTGATCTAACGCGTCACGCTCACGGTTGAAAGGATTATTGGTGACGGGAAGTTATAGGTTCAAATTTCGGATCGGTGCACTGGGAGGTAGTTCCCCTACCCCACTACATCCTCCACCTTTACTTGATTTACCTCTTAGGTTTACACAACAGATCTATACACTAGTAAGGATGTCTTCCCTCAAATTATCGTCCTCATCCTTCTCACATAAATTATAGATTAAGCTGTTAAATAATTGTATTGTTAAATGAACTAAAAATAAACCTTAATGATTTAAGATTTTCTGTTTCTAGTCCCATCAAAGTAAAAATTATGCTACTGTGAACTGACTTATTGATTGAATGAAAGATTCTTTTGGTTGAGTGATTGATTTATTAGTTGATTGACTAATGGAATTATTGAGTGACCGAATAAACAATTGATTGAGGGACACATCAGCCCCTTCGCGCTAGAAACTAAGTTATTAAATGCTGAGGCATTGAAATATTACTTATTGTTTATTTATATTTTTCTATACCCGATTAGGTGGTCGAATGAATGTTCTAAGGCGTCACTATCACAATAGATTGGACTGCCAGTGAATGAAAGATGAGTGCTAGAATCCCGGCCTGGTATATTAAGGGTGCTTTCCCCTTAAATAATTTTCTGCACTCCCACAACGGAAATGTGGGTATACATAATCCAAATTCAAACTTTTTCGTTCCTAACACATTAGCGTAATTAGTATACATGCGTATAATCCAGACGGGTGGTAGGACACGTTGCCAAAACAAAAATATTAAAAAATTGGGAACAAGCTACTTTTAATACTACTAATATTATTTTGAAATATGTGTGCAGTTTGCAGTTGTGGATCAAAGGGTGGATGGGGGTGATTGGTATCTCCCCTGCATTGAAAATAATAAGCACTATTGAAACTAATAAATTAATGTTGTAAAGAATGAGTAATATCCATCTCCTCTATGACCTCATCAATAACTCTTTAAACGAGGCTCTAATTTGCAGAAAAGCAAATAGTTTGCAACTAAAACTCTACAATAATTGTATTTCTAAGTTTAATATGATAGCCAATAATTATTTATATTAAAATACACATTTTTCCTACTAACACCTACTAAAACCGGCCCATGTACATATTTACTACTTTTATTGTGACAGTGACTTTTTGTTCCAATGTTTTTTGTTTTCAAATTACAAATTTGTTAATCAAAATAAGGTTTTTTTACAAGTATTCTTTTTATTATTATAATTATTAATTAAAGTTATTTGTATGAACTGAATACATTATAATATTAAAAATTAGTATAAATTGATTAATCTTAATTGATTAAAACTAATTAATTTATACTTGACGGATCTTTATGAAAACTAATCGGCCCCCTCGACAACAGGCCCTGTATCCACCACTGGCAGTTTGTCCTTTTAAAATATAGAAAATGTTCAAACACGCTGTATGTGTATAGTCTTTTTTAACCCTATTACGCCTTATATCTACACAAATGTTATTCAGAGAGCTCGTTAATATGTTAAGCAGTCTCTATGTACACTAGCGTTATTTCCAGTCCCGTGACTTTACAGGCTTTTTTTTTTTAATTTAAACGCTTCAAGATTACAAAATAATGTATGTGTGAGTAAAAATAGTACCATAAAAAACTATATTTGTGTTTTAAAATCTATTTTCTTAAGACAACATAACCTTGAGGCAAGAATACTTTTACTATATTGACATGTTATATTATTTACCGACTTTTATCCGCCCCTTTTGACCTGATTATAATATTAGCTATTTTTAACTATTTTTTACCTACGGCCTACATCTTAAAAGTAAGAGTTTATGTATGTATATATGCATATAATATTATTTATTTCTACCTCCCTATCTATTTATCTATCTATATACATAATAATTAAACACACACATTTTATATATAATTATATATAAATAAAGAGAGAGAGAGAGAGAGAAAGAAATTATTAGTCAGAAAACAATAAAATATTATTAAAATGTTATGTTTCATTTAAGTAATAATTTATCTTTACATATATAGTCTATATATATATGTATCTCTCTCTATGCATAAATATATATATATATAGTAATAATTTCTTTCTACATAAATATATTCAGAATTACATCTTATCTCTTTCATTCTTTAATACTTGACGCCTTTGCAGTCCCTTTATGGATGCCTAACTATTATACACAAATGCTGCACTTGTTGCGTTTCTTCCCATCTCACGGCGCTTTCTGAATTTTGTGTATGTTTTGTGTGTGTGTTTACGCGTGCGCGCACGCGCACAGTATCTTACCAGCCGTCCGGGCTATACGCATATTAATTACCTTTATGGGGTCGTAATGATGAAGGTATATTTAGGGCACAGATTCTGAAACTTTTTTTTATTCGTGGCACTTTTAATTTATACAAAAATATTAACCATCCCGGGTAGTTGAGTTGATTGTTTTAATACTATAGTGTCAGTTTTGGAGCAGTTTTGGATCAAATGAGAAATAAAAATAATGAACATATTAATTGCAAAAAAAGCATAATTGCAATTATTTTAGTATTATTAATTAAAAGGTTACTACTTAATATCAATATTATTATTAATATTGTTAATATAAATACTATTAATATTAACAATAATTTACTGTGTAGACTTCATAATATGAATGTCTAGTTATACTAAATATCAGCCCTATACATTAATAATACTTTACCTTAACAATGGTGAGCAAAAACCATAAAAAAGCAAGTTTGACCCTTTATAGCCCGTGAACTGTAATAATTTGAAGCCATTTAGTTACTATTTAAAGCTTATAACTATACACCTTTTAAAATAATTGTGCTGTGCTCTATTTTTACTGTCAAAATATATATTTTTAGAGTTATTTTGATTGTTTGTTTTACAATGAACCTCTATATCAACTCTTGGTACCACTCAGATTTAACACAATCTTTATAAACTTTTATTGTCTAACAATAAATTTATAGCCATAAATAGGTGTATCTGGCAATTCTATCAAACAATATTGCCAGAGATGCCTGAATTTAAAAGATATTCTCCGAACAGGTTTTAAATTATATATAGTGATATTATTTTTATATTAGTATATATATATATATATATATATATTCGTATATATAAATATAATATATGTTGGCCATAGAAGAGCAAAGGAGAACTATATTTTTTATCTGATTATGTCATCTAAACTCTCTTTATGTAGGTATTTCTGAGACAAACCTTCAACCTTAGGGAGTCTTCTACGAAAAATTGATACTTTAGATTTATTTTGATTATTTGTGAGGTGTCTCTAGATATTTTTTTGTATTGAAGTGCAGGAGACATCATTTAAAGTTTATATTTTTCATCTGTTCGGTTCATTTGATTTTTTTAATGTAAATAAGTCCAAGCCCTTCCTTTAATTATATATGTTGACTATAGAAAAGCCAGGGACAGCTAAATTATTTATACGATCGTGTCATGTAAACTCTATTTAAGTAGGTAATTTCAAACCTTTCCTTTTACCTGGGGAGTTTTATAAGATTTTGATTTTGATTGTGAGCGTTCTCTGGTAATTTTTCTTATAGACACAATTTAAATTTTATATTTTTTATATGATTGGGACATGTGAACTTTTTTTATGCAAATCATTCCTGAGACCTTCCTTTTACCATATATGTTGACTATAGAAAAGCCAGGGACAGCTATATTTGGTATCCAATCGTGTCGAATGACCACTGCCACAAGGTAAACTCGCCACTCAACCCTCACCTGAGACAATTCCATCCAATCTCTTGCTACGCGTAAAATATCACAGCTAGCGCGATTAATACAACGGCCAGTCTTTATATGACCATAAGGGCGCAACAAAATAAGTGAAGGGTGACACGTTGTTAATTATGTTTATTAATAGAATTATAAGTAATTACTGTAAATTGTAGTGCAGGCTCTTACGGAGGTTTACCATCACTTTCTAAAACATTGGTTTCATCGTTAGCACTGTCTACCCAGCTGAGTTTCCAGTTTGTAGCTGATAAATAAACATAGTTTGTTCTATGAAATAAACATGCTATATAATATAAAATTAAATAATTTAAGATCGATACCTCTCACACCCCTTTATTAACATCCACCGGTTCAAAGTCCTACATAATAACCACACTACAAACTCTATTGGCATTGACGTTTCGTAACATGCCTATTTATTTTAATTAAACATTTCCAGTGAATACTAAAAGGATAAATACTCTAATCCCCTTATTTTGTTCATATATGAAGCACGTTTTATGTGCTTGTGTGTGTGTGTGTGTGTTTAACCCACCGGTTAGAGCGTTTCAGATTAATTGGACAACGCTCCCCGTATGAAGGACAATAGATCCACCATAACCTTGATATAACATTGACATTGATTAGCGGAGAATTGCAAACAACTTTAACACAATGCTTATTCTGTGCCGCTGGTTGAAATACGTTGTGTAGGTCGGGTAAAAGTAGCATAGGATGAAAACGTGTTTTGTTTATATGGTTATTAAATTAAATATATATAAATATACATACTTTCTATATTTGTCTGTACCGGGTAGCCGCATTTAACTGCGCTACTGACATAGGGAATTTAGAGGAAGTGTGCTCCTAAATTTGAGGAGTGATAGGGAGGGTAACATTTAAGGAAAAACACCCAGCTGGTATTCGAACCCCAGCCCTCCAATTACTACCAAAACAAACCTTGACGTTTATTTCGTATTGTCACTGAATTGAATAATACCTAATTAATGATAATAATTACGGTATAGTTATTATTAACACTTGATTAATTAAAAAATACATTTTCTAGAAACTTAATGCCTCGTCAGTGTTTGTATATTGGTTTATTTACCAAAACTATGTAATATAACTCTTAAATCTGTCTGTGTATTCAATTGTATGTCTGCTTGTTTATTTTATACCATCAAACCGACTCATCATCGAGCAAAGCAGTGTCGATAAAGCCGAGCTTAAGCAGTAATCATACGTCACAGCTGAATAGCGCGGGTATAAAGCATGGCATTTAAATTGACCAGCGGAAGGAGGGGAGTTCGTGTTTCCTTGGGGATATTCGTAGGCGCATAAAGCACTTGCCTCAAGACGGTTTCATTATTTTCTAGCAATCAAATTTGTCTGTTGTTGTTTGGTACTAAGTCAAAATCACAATTTGGTTTGGTGTGATAGGGCGTTCACTAGTATACTTCTTTCAATTTACTTTATTTTAGTTTTTTAGAGAGCAATTTTAAACTATTTATTTTGATATTCATTGCAATAATTCCTGCATGTAATCGACCAAATCTTGATGCAAAAACCTAAACAATGCATTTTGGTTCCTTAATACGTGTAGTGTGTAGTCGTCGATGTATAAAACATGTCCTCCCCTCATACGTGTAAAATAAATGGTGCGTTGCACCGCACAGACTTTCTCTCACTTTTATCTTAAAATAGACATTTCTAAAAACTCGTAAGATTTGTGAAACTAAATAATTGGTCTATAAATTGTTGTAGAAACACTACATCAAATATCATAAATGAAATAATATACACCGTTACTTGCTCTATGCTATATGGAACAAGGAACATTGTTACAGAAAAATTAAGAAAAGATAATCACCTTTGTCCACCAAAGAGCATAAGAATCAAATTAATCTTCAAAGACCTGAATTAAAAACTATTATGTATTAGCTTATAGCTCCGAAATTATTGGTTTTATAAAAATATATTTCAAATAACAGCATTTTATCGTTAACAGTACAACTTTACAATGGTAAGGTAAGTTATTTAATATTTCAAATAGTTGCGGAGAAATGAGGAAAATAGGAAAACGTCCCCTATGTAAAGTACCCTCAAAGTCATTCAAATAAGAAAATGAGAGTGCAAAATTCAATTAAAATCGTTTGAGCTAATTCTTAGAAAACAGATTTTTTTTTCTATTTTTGCCCTTCGATAAACTACCCTTAATTTTAGGGTTCGATGTCTGATTCTAAAGATCCCCCAAGGGGAGCTTATAAAAACCCCAGATACCAAGTTTGATCCCAATCGGTAAAAGAGTTTCAGCTCTAGCCCGAGGTACAGACAGAAGGTATTGTGAAAACCACTTTTTTTTAGGTTTCAGGGAGTCATGAAACGTCGACATTTATCAAAATCTCGAATTCGATTTATTTGACGATCACAATATTTTCCCTCCGAGGTGTTGATAGAAAGTACAAAAAAAAGTTAATTTACTTGACTTAAATTAAAGTAAAGCTGTGGGAAAGCTATAATAGCCTATATAATATTATTGATAATGTCGCTACCCCGTCTCCTAAAGGCGCTTAGTTGTCAGGATGGGCAGCGTGAGGTGTATGGGGTACATTAAAGTTACATTCCACCCATTAAACTAAAAACATTTATCCCGGTCAACTCCATGCACTTTAACAAGTATTGAATGGATTGTATTTTAAAGATAATTTAAGGGGCCAACCTTATTTCCAACAAAGAAAAGCTGTGGCTCTATTAAGATTAATGAGTGGACATGATTGTTTAGCTACACATCTTCATAGACTAAACATTTATACCTCATCCCATTGCACCCCGTGCAAACTATCAGATACCATCTTTAATAGAGAGCACTTGATTCATTGTTGAGCATTAACCAAAATACAACAAGATTTACCGATCCAGCTGTAAACACCCCCTTAATTCACCAATGAATAAAGGCCGGTGCACAACATAAAAAACAACAATAGGGATTTCAAAAGATAAACAAAAATAATTGCAGAGGAGCTGATAGGACCATCACAAGGTAAATAGACCGTACTCAGGTATATTTGTCTTCTGCTTCCCCGAACCCACTCTACAAATATTTAATATTTTAAATATTTAAGAATTCTCCCATCAATTAGTA
>CABFWB010005428.1:20077-45122 GCA_902151455.1 Timema bartmani | reverse complement strand
TTATGTGGTGGTCGGCCGTTCTGGATAAGCCAGATCTAGAGGGTGAATCATTTTCTGTGTAGTCAACACCAACTATGTGGCATGACTGTATATTGGTAGCGTTTTAAAGCATATTTAATTTGTTTTTATCGAGTTTGCATGCTTTTCGAACAAAGTTAAATAAAACATCGTTAATATATACAAAACCTTGAAATTTATTTAAAGAATATGACGGAGATTACATACATCGGACAACATTTTAAATTAAAGAGATCATTTAATACAGATCTACTTTACTGTATAGTTAAAATTCAGCAAATTGAACGTGTTTATTTTTAAGTCCTTTTATTTTAAATTAAATTAGAATGAAATTATTTATAAGACAGTCAGTAAAAATATAACATAAACTAACTCTTAAAAAAGCTTTGATTATTTTCTAGTTTTCTCGCTTTGTTCTTTTCCTTACCGACATATCTCTCCATTTCAGTAGACAAATGATGTCTGCTGACTAATGTACTGCAGAAGTGCCTCAATCACCTTGAAGCTTTCCTAGTGTGGTATGGTATTGGTGCTTTTGTCAAAGAGTTCCTCTTCAACATCCTCTTCATTCAGACCCATCGTCACAATATCCTTTTCAGTTATTTCGTCAACTTAATTGTTTGCCAACCATTCCGTAATGTCCTTTAAATCAGCTTTCTCACATCCGAGAACTTTTTCTAACAATGAAAAGAGTTCATTATTCTCTCTCGCCACTTTATTACCACACTGCTTTTCGACCTCCTCCCACTTACCACTGGCTTTGTGATCCAAAATTTTTCCATGGTCGCACAAACGAAATGGACTATATTTCTTCCCATCCCTCAGATACCCATCTTATAACATCTAGCATGTCGACAAACTTCAAGGTGGTTAGGCAATCTTTATTGTCATCAATCGTCGATATCAGACAGCTAAGAAGCTGCACTGATACATTTTCTTCAAAGATTCAAGGATGCCTTGGTCCATTGGCTAATAGAAGGACGTAACATTTGCTGGTAGAGGCAATGCTTTTATATCTCCATATTTTAATTCGTCGCTGGCTGGGTGTGAAGGGGCGTTATCGAGAGGTAAAATTGCTTTCCTCGACAAATTATTGGCAGACAAATGCTTTTGAAAAGCCGGTACAAATTCTTTTTGTAATCACATTTTTAAAATTTCCCCATTCATCCAAGCTTTTTTCTTACGTGTGTACCACAACGACAAAGACTCTTGTTTTTTCATATTTTTAAACGCCCTTGGCTTATTTTTTACTTTCCTATTAGTGTTACCTCCATTTGAAGTTTCCAATGGTGTTACAACACGCTAAAACTGTAACAAGTTCTTTGCTCTCTTTGTATCCAGGTGCCACAGCTTCATTTTTTGAAGCAAGGGTTTTCATCGGTAACAATTTTAGTTTAGTCTGGTCTCGTCGCAGTTGTAAAGCTGCTCCCTAGAAATTCCCTTCTTATTACTAAGGTTAAAAAGATAGGTTTTAAAACTAGGAACAGCAGCTTTGTTTGCAGATAAATCCTCGCCACTAACTGTTAACTGTCGAACACCAAAGCGTGTCTTCCATCCATCCAACCTCCTCTCACTGGCAGTTAAGTCACTATCTTCAGCTTTTATTTGTTTTTTAAATTGTACAGCTTTGTCCTGAATCTACAGACCTGTAACTGGCAAGCCTTTCCCCCTCACATGTTCGTGCCACAAATATAAAGCCTCCTCAACTTGCGAATGTTTACCTTTTTGAGTAGTTTATTTCACCTTTATACCACTTCCAGTTGCTTGGTTAGCGCACCATTTTTCAATTTCTGAACTTTTTTTTCCGGTCCCCCATATTACTTTTTTCTGATTCCTAGCCCCAAAGAATTTTTTCCCGCTGATTCACTAGAATCCAGCCTTTTATTTTATATAAAGCTACGTTTTTCCTCCATTGTCTCCACCACTTTCTTCAGTTTTTAACTCATATTTATTATTTAACTTTCAAACGAAATTACGTTACAAAAATGAATACAAATTTCACACCAGCTCATAAAACACAACAAGAAGAGACAAATAAAAACCGAACAGCGTGCAAACAACCCTATCAAGTTATATATATTCAAACAACATCCTGTGTGTGTATTGTGGGAATAGGCGCATCTTTTTAAGGCGCTTACGATTGAAAAATCAACAGTTTTATACACTCAATTTCTGGATCCAAATTACCGTAGTAAAATACAGAACTGTAATACATTGGAGTCCTGGCCAAATAGTACATAAGGCCGGATAGTCGCAAGTCTACTATATATACAGGCCCTCATAGAAGGGGGAGCTAGTAGTGCTATTTGGCCCAGGCATCACATTCTCAGGGGGGCCTCATATTTACACTTTTGATGTTAATTCTTGATTTGGTTATAGTTACAAACACAAAAATACTTCGACAGGTTTGAAAGATGATACTTATAATACAAATTTACACAGTTCACACTATCTAGCAAATACTATACACAAAATAATCAGAGGCGCATGCAAGTACATTACCTCTCCTCATACATCCAGAGTGAATTCATAAACATTCGTGGATCACTTATACAAGAATATATTCTCAATAAAATCCAACATGCTAAACATTTTTTCAATCATTGTTGATGCTACACCGTATAGCTCTAACAATAAATAAACCACTATAGTCATTCGATACATAAATATTTTGAATAACAGCTCAGAATTTTCAATCAAAGAGAGGTTTTTGTGTTTTGATAAGTTCACAAAAAAAGACTGGATAGGAGATTTCTGCTCGAGTTATAACAATTCTAAAAGAGTTGGGGTTAGATTTCAAAAATTGCATCGCCCAAGGCTATGATAATAGATCGAACATGGCTGGCAAATATAATGGAGTACAATCAATTCTTCTTGAGCATAACTCTAGATGCATTTCCTCTAGCAGTGGAAACCACACATTAAACTTTGTAGGGACTGACTGTGCTGAATCATGTAAGGAGCCAGTCATTTACAATAATAATACAACATATTATACACAATTTATTCAGGGACAGCCCTCAAAGGTGGGAAATCTTGAAGCAACATCTTCCTGTTTCGCTCCATAGGATGTCAAAACCTCTTTGGTCTGCAAAGATTGATGCAATAAGTCCAATTGCACATCATATGGGCGAAGTAAGAAATGCTTTAAGTGAACTAGAATATCTCAATCTCACTGCACAGTCTCGAATTGAACTTACTCATATCCAGAAATACATGTCAAAAATTGAACTTTTTATAATAACATCCCTGTGGGTTAAGTTACCTACAATGATCCAATACATTCATCTCGTAATTGAAGCATGTAATGCTACACTTGATGTTGAGAGGGATAACAATGCTGAAGTTCAGCAGGCTCGTTATCAAAGGGATGCGACCTTGAATGAGGCCAAATTGCTAACGCAGAGTCAACATATTGGTACATCATCTCAGTTTACCACTAGTTGCTGCAAAAAATATGTAATGATTTTTACGTTGAACATAAGCAACATTAGAGAATCAATGTCTTTTTGTCACTCTATACTCCATAATATCAGGTCTGGGAAGGCTATTTGAGTCACTCAATATAATTTGTAGCATGTTTAGTTTCCCTGGATATTTAATGAATTCAATATTGATGATCTATGTTTATCAACAGAACAATTCCAAAGTAAGAACACAAAAAAATATCACAAGGTCTCTTTGTTGGGATGATTTCTCTAGCTCGAATACATTCCGTCAACTTCAAACAGAGCTATAAGCCAAACGCATTACTTCAAGAAATACACCATATTGAACTTTCTGGTGTGTTTACTAATATCACTGTTGCGTTGAGGTTTTTCTGAGTTTACCCACATATGTAGTTTCGGGTGAGCGGTCATTAAATGTGCCGAAACAGTTTACGAATAATTACTGTTCAACTATGGGACAAGATCGTTTGAATGGTTTTGCAATGCAGCTATGATATTGCAAGAAAACTAGATTTTTCCAATTTAATTTATGAAATTACATATATAAAAAAACTAAAAAATCACATGTTAGATAAAAATTTAAACATTTATTACAAGGTGTTACAATATTCTTTTTCTGTGTTAAAATTGTTATTTTATTAATTTTCAACATTAAAATATACTGATAGTTTTGTACCATTATTTTCGCACTTTTTAATTTTTTAATTTACTGGGGGGTGAACCTCAAAATTGGAAGTAGCCCAGGCCTCTATCGACTTCTGCGAGGGTCTTTTATATAGTTGTATACATTTCTCGTCCGTTAAAAAATGTATTATTAACTACTTACAATAACATAAACATATAATTACATTTTCAAAGGTTTCACTTACTTTGTTTGTGCAGTCTCAGTTGGCGAGTATTTATAGCAATGAAGAGGATAACTTTATCATCTCTAATTTACGAGAGTCAACCGAATACAGCAGCAGTGCCATCTATTGGCTCGGTGGACGAGAACAATCTGAGGGGCATTGGAGTTGGACGGATGGCTCACACATGTCATACGCTGGTGAGTTCAGCTGTAGTAATAGTATTATTAATATACTCTAGTGACAGTACTAGATACTTCCAACATATCCATTTAACTTGCTGCATTGGTCTAAGCTGTCGCAATAGATCAAACTGTATATGACAGGGGTTCCTATCACGGTGTGAATGCAGGTACAATTCCTCTAAAATTTAATCTTCCTCATGTCTAGCACATTAGCGTAAATATACCATATGCGTATAGCGAACACTTTTTTTTATGAAATTTCGGGATCCTGAAATATTACATTTTTCAAACTATTTAAAATATTAATTTATTTTAGGAAATGCTNTTCCAACATATCCATTTAACTTGCTGCATTGGTCTAAGCTGTCGCAATAGATCAAACTGTATATGACAGGGGTTCCTATCACGGTGTGAATGCAGGTACAATTCCTCTAAAATTTAATCTTCCTCATGTCTAGCACATTAGCGTAAATATACCATATGCGTATAGCGAACACTTTTTTTTATGAAATTTCGGGATCCTGAAATATTACATTTTTCAAACTATTTAAAATATTAATTTATTTTAGGAAATGCTTCCCCATGTACCAATTTTAAACTAGATCATAATTATTTTTAAAAACCAATCATTTGTAAAGTACCCTTTTATTATTATTTTAAAAGAAACACGAGTAAGTATTTATCTTTTTTTTATATATTAACTTAGTGATGGTGCTGCTCTCTAGTAAGCATGGAATGAGTTAAAGAGAGTCTCAGCTGCTGCCATCTATCAGACAAGTGGCACCCTAATTAAATGGATACAATTCAGGATTTTGTGGATATTATGAGAATGGATGAAAATCAGACTTTTTATTTGTGGTGCTTGTTTAAGAAAGTGTCTGAATAGATACCATTCAGGATGGATGCAATTCTGATGTTGTGGATATAATGCAAATAATTACAGTAGATACAAATCAGGATTTTTGTTAAAGTCGTTTATTTGAAATCTGTCTGAATGGATACAATTCAGGATTTTGTGGATATTATGAGAATGGATACAAATCAGACTTTTTATTTGTGAGGCTTGTTTAAGAAATGTCTGAATGGATACCTTTCAGAATGGATACAATTCAGTCGTCTCAGTGTGTTGAGGTGAGCTCGATAGAACTCGCTCAAGTTGGGAGGATAGGGATGGGAGGCGTTCATTTTAAGTGCGCAATGAACTGAGTTCCTAATGTTATAGAGTAAGCGAGTTAGTAATAATAATATACCCACCCTTGAAAAATTACTAACACGTTTCATTTTTATTAGTAGCTTAAAACTTTGTTGTGTTGTTGTTGTTGTTGTTGTTGTTGTTGTTGTTGTTGTTGTGTTGTTGTTGTGCTTTGTTGTTGTTGTGCTGTAAACTTTAAGGATTTCAGTAAATACCAATAATGATCTCTTAGATACCGTCTCTAAATGTAAATTGTGTAATTCTCTTCACATGGTTTTGTTATGTAAAGCTTGGGTCCCAGAGGAATCTCCCCGATTGGCAGATGGTAAAACTTCATGCCTGAGTATTCAGTGGGTTCCTGAACAACATTCCAGTGGCTTGTATTGGCACCCACAAAGCTGTTCTATGGTTGGCGGATATGTCTGCAAAAGGAGCAGCCAAGGTAGACAATATTAACTGGATTATTAATACATTTATGTATGGTTTATTTAAATATATTCTGAGGAAATTTAACTTCAATAAAAATATTTTTAAATAGGTTAAGTTCTTAAAAAAACTGCAAATGTAGATGTTTGATTTATTTTTACCTATTGTAAGGAGACATTATATTGTTCCATAGTAAAACAAATATAATGGAATTATTTTTTAAACATGCTTGGATTTTAATTATGATTATTTCAATATGTATCCACATGAAAATATGAACTGAACTAAAATAAGTATTTTCCATACATATTAAAACTAATTTTTTAATACGATTAATATTGTGAAGGGGAAAGTTTATTTTCATGTAAATAAATAGGGATGTGTGTGTTCCTTTCTATTACATAGCCTAGTCACACCTTGTTGTTGTTTTGCTTATAGCTAGTGTAATCAGTCAAGGTAAAAACTTTTTTTACAAATGGCATTGTATTAATGTATCGTATCGTTAGCCTAAAATACCCATTTAAGTTTCACTTATGTTTAATGAGTTTTTCATCTATACGTATCACTTACGTTTCTTTCAGTAGAAACGACAAAAAACTATGTACCTCTTTTCCTGTACTTTATATTTCACTTTATTTGTACAGATTGATAACAAACTTTGAATAAACGCATACATGCGCCAAATAAGGCCATGCTAAGGATTGAGTCATTAATAGTTGATTGTTGCTGGATCATTTATTTTCAAATTAAACGTGCTTACAGATTTTTTCATAAGGAAAAGGGAAATATAAAGTTCTGGTGGAAAATATAGTTATTGGTTGTTAATAATTGCAGTCTTTTAACAAAAGGCAAAATTGATTTATTAGGACCAGGGTTTCCAAGTAAGGCCAGCACTTATTTTTTTTATAATTTTGGAGCAGTTCAAAGGTGATAAAGATTTAAAATAATAAAAGAAATGATTGAATGAAAAAATTAAATCCACCCTTTAAAACATATCTTCTACAGTTTAAATCAAACAAAAAGTTTTTAAAAAATGTTAGCTTATTTATCGTCACATTCTGGGCACCAAAAAGGTACTTTTTTTTTGAGACTCCAACACAAAGTTCATGGACGTATCTGCAACAAGTTTCACACAAAATCATATCCTTGATCCTGTCCTCCTTACAAATAAAATGGTACCAGTTCGCATTTTAAACTTATTGTTTACCACTGGGTCTCGGTTTGCACAGATCCTCTTTCACTTGATTTTTTAATTTTGATGGAGGCTTCTTTTGATCCATTTTCCTTGAATTCCAGTTTTCAAACTGTGACTTAACAATTTTTTTTACCTCTGTAATTTAAAGCATTCTTCCTGTTTGTAATTCTAGATTTTTTATTGTTTGGTATTTTTAGAATTACTGTGAAGGAGGAGGAAAAAGGAAAATGATCGAATGCTGTGGTAGTAGGAGTTTCAGCTAGATTGGTATAGGAATAATCAGTGCTTGACAAATTAGATGAATCATCAGAAGAGCAGTCCGATGAGTCAACAGATGAATCAGCTGCAGATCTCCTCCTCTCTCTGCTTCCATTGGTGATGGACTCTTTGTTCTTGGATAAAAGACTTTCAGGGACGACAGCTTCTCTTTCAGTTATTTTACTGGGAGTAAAAGATTCTGGAGGAATAACATTGGGATCAAATTGGTAAATTCCTGTCCCACAAAACCCTGAAATGATGTTTGATGGTGTTACTGCTCATGGCCAAACTGAAGGTTGCCTTTGTTATTTTCCTCTCCAGAAGCGTTTCCCAGAATCTCAAGAATTCATCATTCCAGAACGATTCAAATGGCTTGAAAACATATCTGTCCATTGGCTGTAGGCAGTGTGTGGTGTTACTAGGGAGACAGTATAGTGTTACATCATTCCTTTCAGCGACATCCACAATATTGGCATCTAGGTGTGAAGATGCACCGTTAAAAATTAATAGTCTCACCAGAGGTTTTGAATGTTGAAAAGTGTTCAATCTATTTAATGAAAATAGCAGTCGTCATGGAACCTTTTGCAGCCATATATATTTCTTATCCTGCAGGCAAATTTGTGAACCACTCTTACTGAATTTGTTACCCTTAAAAATGATCTTGGGAGGAATCTACTGTCCAATAGCATTAGCACAAGCCACAATTGAAATATTTTCTGGTGGAGGGCTAATTTGCATGCTTTTTCATCATTATTGTAAATTGATTGTTTAACTCCTTTACGACATCATGGAGTATGTTGAAGTGGTCGCTCACGATGAACCGTTTCACTTTTATGGCTCCTACTGGATTTAATGTTTTGAGTCTTTCTCCCAGCAATTTCTGGGTGACATTTTAAGAAAAGACGTAACAACTTCCTACCTGCTAAACTCTTAGAGCCATTTAAAGCCCAATAATTAAAGACTGTGCATCGTAACAGTTTTGGCGTAGTAGGCATACCAACTTCAGCTAACTTAATAATGCTGAAACACATTTCACTTTCCTGTTGTTCATTGAAGTAACATGAAAGTTCGATTTTCTTCAACAAAGAACCAGTTATTATGTGATTCCTTAACGTGTCTTTTAATTAAATACGTATTTGCAGCCCTATTAATACTTATGCCATTCCGAATCGCTTGTATAGCTTTCTGTCACTGCTCTTTGGTACATAAAAAAAGTAGCTTTGGTGCCATTTTTATAATTTATTAATATACATTAAAGAAAAAAAATAACTTTTTGGTGCCATTTCTAGAATCTAAGAACAAACAAACATTAAATAAAAAATCATAAAAAAATGATTAAAGCAAGAAAATCATTTAATAAGACATGGGGTCCTAATACGGCCAACTCCTGGCCTTACAGGGCTACATTACGTTTTATTTTCATTTTTTATCTATACAAATAATAGCTAAGGTGCTATTATAAAACTATTTTTTATATTTTGAAAATAGATTAAATACACTTTAAGGATATACAAAACACATTATATTTTCATCAAATATACACGGAGGTATAAACAAAAATGTACCTATCATGTGGTAGTATCAGCGAAATAAGCTTTGGTCACAAACCTTTATTCCTCTCTGCATTGATGCTCACTGAGGACCAAACAATGGTTGATGTTTCTTATCACTCAACAGAGCATACCGAACATGGAGGTGCTGCCCTTTAGCTGAATTATTTGCATGTTCTTCATAAACCATTAGTTGGCCTTAATGGTCTATATGGCCTTATTTGGCGCACATAACTTACATGTAGATAAATTTGACAAAAAGAAAGTGCTCGTAAAATAAGATACGTATTTTAATAAGAAGTGTTTTCCCCCGTTATATGAGATAATATCTTTTGAATCATCTGCTATCAATCAATGATAGAAATAGTTCGATATAACTAACTGAGATCCATGCACATATTCTTTAACATCAAAATCATTTAAATATTATGTTAGTATTACTGTTCATTATAATGGAACGGCAGTAGAGCTTTAATTTGAAAACAGCCTCTATTGTTTTGTTTCATTTAAGTCAATTTTCACCCAGTTTCAGTGAACGATCTTAATCTCAACCAAACGATGAATGGCACTGAGGGTAACCTTACGTCCCCCAACTATCCTGGTCAATATTACAACAACCTGGATTACAATGTGCGTATATCTGGGCCCCACCTGACTAGAATTGTGATCCAGTTTTCTCGACTAGACCTAGAGCATCAGTTGAACTGTTTGTATGACTTTGTTGAGCTAAGGAATCCGGGCTCTTCAAGGGGAGCACGTTGGTGTGGCTCATATCATGACATACAAAGGTAAGACAAACTAATATTTGCAATAGGGTGAGTAAAATAAAAAATACAACAGAGTAATTGCTTGTTACAAATCTATTTACATAAAGATTACAAGCGTGGTATTGCTGATTTACTACTCCTGAATTAGATAATTGTTTTAATTACTTTATTTTGAGTATATAATCAGCTTGTCTATTAAAGTTTCCTTAAGCAAAGTAAATGAGATGTTTAGAGGACTGTGGCTCAGCAATATGACGGTGCCCATGAACCAATTATTATAGTAGAGTTGCCCATATCTAAGTTACCATGGCAATCATCAGTGCTACCATTTCCACAGCCTTTAAATACCCTGGTGGCTTGTAACCTAACTGCTAATAATTACACAGGTGGTGGACCAATAAACTAGCGCAGTGTGTGGACATGAGAAGAGCTATATTTAATTAATCGACAGATTTTTCCCACCCTCATAATTCATTCATTCATAATAATTATCGAATTGAAATGGGCATACAAGAAAAAAATATTACCACCTAACTGTTGGGATAAGAATACTTTTTCATAAAATAGGTTGCTTTTTTTTAATGTTTAAATTTGAAGTGTTAGTAATTAAATTTTGCTGGTAAAAAATATGTATATTGGTGAGTTGAGAAGAATTGGTATCTATTTTCGTAAGTTGAGGATAAATGGTTTCTGGCAGACCTTTTTTTTAGGCCTAGTCTTTATATATTTTAAAGCAGTCTCTTAACTGGAGGGGTTGCCTTTTCTGGGTCTTTCCTCAACCTTCCCTTGATTTTTCCAAATCCTAAAATACTCCATTACTGGACAAAATTTTGTTTTATTAATACGTATAGGGATATACAAAATTGAGTTTTATACAAAATAATATTTCACGCAAAACTGAGTTTGGTACAAAAATATTTCACGCAAAATTGAGTTTTGTACAAAAATAATATTTCTTCATTGATTGAAATGTGTTAGTTAAAAAAAATAAAAAATTACAAGGCTATTCTTATAACCAGTCACAGATCTTTTTAGTTTAGATATAGCCTAGCCTACCACTTGATAAACTGTTAACTAAAAATTTTAAATATTTTCCACAGTTTGTCCATTTCTCCTGCTTCTTCATCCCTCTTCCTTGTCTTGCTCTTAGTATCTATGGCAGAATGACGTCCAAGAAGTAGCCATGTCCTTACATAGTTTGAGGGATCAAAACTAGTTAGAGGAGGTCCAACAATCCTGGTGAATATGTGGTTTTTTATGGTGTCCGCTAAAAGAGCAGCCCTGTCTGGTGTTACAATTATGTTCATTTGTGAAAACCCCCTTTCACACTCACTTGATGACACTGGAATTGTGTGTATTGTGTGCTTAAGGTGAAGGAGGTTTATAGGCATTGAGTCAGATGATTTTGATAATTCCCTGAAAGCACGATCATCTCCCTCTCATTAAGTTGAAATCGTTTTGACAGTTCAGAGCTTTCTTCTCCAAAAATGATGTTATCTTGTGTCCCTGCTGACCAATTCCTGGAATCTAAAACCATAGCACACCTTACCATTTCCACGCCACTACTATAAATAAGTCTTTTTGGACAAAGTTCTTCAAGCTCTTATAAAGAGCATTTGGTGAAATTGGAGGATCATGCACTCTGCCTTTCTTGTGTAGAATAACACCACTAAACTTCAGATTTGCAGCAGCTTCAAGAGACTTTTTATATATTGGACCTGGAAATTCTCTTCGCTTCTCAAACACTTCAACAAAATCTTTAACTTTGATATGAACTTTGTAAATATTCGTATTTCTTTCTTGTAGATTGAGGCTGACTTCTGCCAATTCCTGGAGAGCATCATACATCAGTTCAAGCTCTAAAATGAACTCAACTAAAGCTATATTCTTCAGCAGGCCCTCATACATAACCCGATCCTTTCTTTCTCTTGTATTGTTCCCTGGCTTCTTCAAAATTCAAAACTACCGCTTCATAATTTTGCCATACTGCAGCAATAGTGTTGTAGCAGGAGGCAAACCATCTTGTGAACAAAATTCGTCCTACTTTAGAAACTTGAGTTTCCAGCATTTCTTCACAAACCTTAAACTCTCTTACTTTTTTGGAGATGCATGGAAGTTCACATATAATTTGTCTAAGAAACATTTAAATTGGTTTATACCACCAAATCCTTTTACGGCATAATAGACGGACAACTCTAATCGGTGATTTGCACAGTGCCACAAGACAATATAAGGAATATTTTCTTTAAAAAGCGTTACAACACCACTGCGAGATCCAAATATAACAGCCGCTCCTTCACAAGTCAATGCAATTAAATGATTCCTCATAAATTCTACAGTTAATCCTAGTGACTGTAGGTGTGACGTCAAGCTTGAGAATATTCCATTTGCAACTACACTCTCCAGTTCAATCAAGTCAATAAAAGGTTCAGCGGCTCCTCCAGACTTATTCCTTCAATCAGATCTCGAACATAAACTATCAACATAGATTTCTGGCTCACTGTTGTTGACTCATCTATAATAAGTGAAATCTTACTTTTTAAGTCAATGATCTGCTTTATTAACATTTTCCTCATTTCCTCTCCTATGTGGTTAACAATGTTAATATACGAGTTTGTTTAATGTAATTTCCTTCCCATGTCAATTCCATTCAGCTCTTGTAAATTTATCTCCTCCTCAAATTTGTTGAATGACTGATTCTTTTTTGGATTCTTTTTTGCTACCTTGTAAGCTGTACGGAACACTTTCCTTGTTATTTTTTATTCTCTAGTCATAGATTTTAAACACACGTTTTCCAGTTTCTTTTTCTTCGCTTCTTCCTCAATTTTAACTGCAGCTTTATGCACAGCGCTGTCTTTGTGATCGAAAATTCTCTTTCTCAAAGATGTTCGCTGCTGTTTACGATTTTCTCCATTACATTAAATTTCACAATTTAACCACTTTTTGCTCATTACCATTCCCCTTTATTTGTCAACTCCTACATTTCCAACTTTCTTGCATGCTACACAGCCCAATTTCCCACTATCATTTTTGAGGTGAATTCATCTTTTTGAGACACACTCCAGCAGCTAGGCCATGCTTGTTCATGCTGTGAAGTTAAAGAATCAGAAGAGAAGCTGGGTTTAGGCCTACAAACAGATTTTGTAGGTCTAGTTTGACTGACGGTTGGTTGGAGTGACGTATAAAGTGAAACCTTACCTTCAACTTCATCCGATTTCTTTTTTTTACTGGGAGGCGCACCATAATAAAATATTATTTTCTTCATTTTTTACATAAAAATTCATTAAGTTTCTTGAAAACAAAATTCAGTCTAGGCTATACTGTGAAAACTTCTTAGTAAACGCAAAATGAATCCTTTATCACCATTGATCAAAACTACTACTGTAGGCCTACATTACACACTATAAATTGAAAGACAGAAATATTAAACTAACTTTTGACATGATCTTAATTTTACAAATTCACGAATCACAACAAAAAAAAACTCAATGAAAATTAACAGAGAATCTAGCCTCAAAACGGACACGAACCGCACGATTTCTCATGTAACACAGTGCAATAAACCTCTATTTTACCTCGATTATTCCCTTCTTATGCAGTAAAAAAACTTGTGGATCGTTTCTGTAATGTCAGAAGCTGTCACAAAGTGCGCTATTTATTGCGGTGCAAATATATACTTAGTGATTTTACATAAAAAAGTTTTTTCGAACTATATACATTTTTTCATTTAATTTTCTGATTTTTCAAATTTAATTTTTGGCCAAAAAGGTGCCGCAACGCCGTTCCAGTGCACTCCGGCAAAAAAAAAAACCTCTTACTGGTAACGTTAATCTTACAATGGTAAATGTTTCTTGATTTGTTGAATTTTATTTTTTAAGTAAATTGTGTTTGGGGAGCTCTGTTGTCCTTTTTCTTCGCGCTTCTTCATGATGATTGGACAGCTTAAGAACATTTTTGATCAAACTATTTTTCTATTTTTGAAGAATTTATATTTTTATTATCCTTGATTTCTATATTCTCCATTTTGGGATTCTAATGACATAAGGTGAATAGGGTAGTATTTTTATTTGTCTCATAAAATTTCGTGTTTATTTCTGGAATAAAACTAGGTATACCTATATATAAAACCAAGCCTTGTGTGCTGGTGCTATAATTATTTTGAGAAATTTCCCCCTAACGAGAATTTATCAACAAGTTTCTAGCTGTTACTCCCTCGTTCCTTGTCTTTTTTAATTTGATAGGATGTATAGAAAGAATGGTGGGAGGATAGAGAAAGATGGAGGTACTTTATCAAACTGACCCGGCCACAGGCAGAGAAGAGTTGATGATGATGATGATGATGATGATGATGATAATGGGTCACCTTTCTTTTAGTATCCATAAAAAAGGAGTGTTTCACAATTATTGAAATATTTGAGGGAAGTCTTACCTGTCTTTAACAAATAACTTGACCTAAGACGGTACTATCTAAAAGCAAACAATCAAGGTATGATTGTTTTACCTTAAGTGGTACCGCCTATGGCTAGTCATGAGAGGGCTCCTAAAAATGTTTGATTATTTTGAAACTAACCAAGACAAAATTATCTTGAAAGATATGATTTTAAACCTAGTAGTGGGGGACAGAGACATAGTGCGAGTTCCTGGTTCAGGGTGATGGTTGACCTGTGTAAGGGTAGGGGTGTAAGGGAAGGAACGTGGTGGAGGGTGAGGGGTGAAGGGAATTATCATGGTGAGGGGATGGTCATGTAGAATAGAAGGTACGAGTTGGAGGTTCTACACCTTCCTTGTAACTAAGGAGCATGCCAGTTTAAAATTGATTATATCGCTCCCAGTCCTCCTTGAAGATGGTGGTGTATCGGTTCTGCACCATCATTATGAGTAAAGTACTTATATTGTATAAGGAGTGGCCTGTCAAAGTTCGTAACAGCTTCAGGGATTTTACCGTTTTAGGTAAAACACTGACATGCAACAAGCCATATGTAAAGACTAGGGGTAGATTCAGATCATTTTCATATGGGGGTAATTGATATAAATAATATAGTTACATACAATGTTAGATTTCTGTTTAAGGCCGTTTAATAGTTTCTCATTCATAGTTGATCTAATGCATGTTTTAAACTGTGGTCATCTTCTCCAATTTTTTTTAAATCAGATAGTTCTTATAGACTATTTGGAGTGGCCTTCTAACATTAAAAAAAATGGTTCACTCTAGAAGCTATGATCAGTCTTCGCCTTTATTATTTTATAAGCCATTCAAAGTGTTCCTCCTCTAGAAATTTTTGAAATTTTAATTCCCCTTGAAGATATTTAAAGTGATCCTCACCTTAATTTTTTACGATAGTTAGATACATCTAGAAGATAATCTTTGAAGTGGTCTCACCGACAAAATTTTGGAACTTGAATTATTTCAGAAACTAGGCTATTTGGGGTGGTCCACACCTGAAAATTATTCAAAATGACATTCAGCTAGAAGCTATTTGAAGTTGACCTCCCCCAGACATTTTTGAAATTTGTATGACCTTGGGAGCTATTTAGAGCTATCCTCCCACGACTTTTTCTACCAGTTAGATGCCTATAGTCCAGTAGTTATTTGAAGCGGTCTTCTACGGCAAATTTTTGGCAAGATAATGCATTTAGGAGTAATTTAGAGTTTGATTTAGGGCCATCTTTCAAATTCATACCCGGTAATATCAGAGGTTTAGAAATATATCTGGGGGGGATTTATTCCAGGCAGGGGCAAATTATTTTCAGGGGGGCAAAGTCACACACAGTTTCACCGCTCCTGCTGTCCCCACATATTATACATTCTGTATTCGTGGATGAACTGCTCTCAGGCGATTATTAGTCTTCTTTGATGTGTGGTAGTCTACCGTCTCTATGCGGACCAATGTTCGTTACTCGCTAAGCATGACAAATATTCATACACGATTACGAATATTTTTTTCACACTTGCGCAAGTCATATCGAACATTGAATAAACGTAGACGAATAACGTACGTGTTGACCCGACTTAAGAGGTGTCTGCATGTAAAAAGATTAAAAAATTGTATAGTTTATCTGTGTTGTATTTTCTTATTTTCTTTCTAAAATTTTAGCGTTCATTTTGTTTTTGGTGTTTTTGTATTAATTTTCTAACCTTCACAGGGGGTCGACTGACTCCCGCCTGAATCCGCACCTGGTAAAGACTAATAATATAGTCAAGTGGTAACCTCACCTTATTGTGCCTCACTGTTCAGTCGGCCCTTGTATCTTTCCACCGCACTTGCACAGGCCGCGCCAACCACCATCTCTACTGCCTGGACCACCCCACAGTCCATCTTTTCTGAGCCGTCCGGGACGAGTTCCCCACTCTACTCAGCACCCATGAGAACATGGAATAGAGGACCCCCAGTGCTGAAGGAGCTCACGGTTGCACTCTGGAACGCCAACGGAGTCGCGGGGAAGAAGGCTGAGCTTGAAAGTTTCCTGGCAAATCATCGTGTCGATGTAATGCTGTTGGGAGAAACCCACTTGCGCTCCGCAATGAGGTTCTCGTTAGCAGAGTTCATCTGCCATCGGAGAAACCGAGCGGGGGATGTGGGAAGGGGTGGGACGGTGGTCCTGGTCCAAAGGGGCCTTGACCATCACGTCATTTCTCTTCCTCCCCTCCAACACATGGAAGCAACGGCTATCCAACTGGTGACCTCTACCGGCCCAGTGCGACTTATCTCCATCTACTTCCCTCCCTACCGCCGGTTCAACCAGGCCACGAGGGCTGACATGGAGGTGCTGCTTCGAGGTACCACGCCTGTTTTAATCGGTGGTGACTTCAACGCTAAGCACCCTTCATGGGGCTCTAGGATTATGTGCGCTCACGGCGGATTGCTCCGCGACGTCATAGATCTACACGGCTTGGTGGCTTCGGCCCCCCGGCCCCTACCCACTTCCCTCTCAATCCCATTGGCTTCCCGGACGTTCTCGACTTCGTTGTCTCCAGAGGGATCAGAAGGCGATTGGTGTTGAAGTCTCTAGCTGAGCCAGACTCGGATCACAACCCCGTTTTTGTGAACCTAGGACGCGCTGTGTCCTTCATAGACCAACCCGAAAAACCTGACCTTAAGCGCACTAACTGGGACAGGTTCACGAATGTGTTGAGAGAGAGGTTGGGACCCATCCTACCTTTCGAACAGCAGCAGAAATCTTTCGCGGTGCGGAGTTCATAACTTCCGCCATCAAGGGGTCACTCTAAGCTTCGACATCGAGGCACGGTCCTAATAGGGCGCCACAGGCTTCTTTGCCCGATTCTATTCTCAGGCACATCCGGGAGAAAAATTGGCTTAGGAGGGCTTGGAAAATCTCGAGGGACCCGGTAGACAAGGCCAACTGGAGCAGCAAAGTCCATGCGGTTCGCGATATGGTCCAAGAATACCGGAACAGTGTCTGGGAGGACAAGATTGAGAACCTGTGCGTACAGGACAGGTTCCTGTGGCGCATGACGAGGAACTTGATGCGGGTCCCCGCACCAAGGCCGCCTATTGTGGGTCGTAACGAGGTGGCCAACTCCAACCAGGAGAAGGCCGATGCTCTCACTGAGCACTTGGAGGCAAAATTTATACTGACTGACGACCCGTCAGACCCGGTGCACATTGCGCACATGGCTCAGGTTATCGGTGCGGTCTCGTACAGACCCTTGGATGAACCTGAACCCACGGAGGTGACAGAGATGTCGCGGGCGTTAGCCGCTCCAAGACTAAACAAGGCCCCTGGACGCAACGGTATCAATAACGCGGTCCTCAGAAAGCTGCCCTTGGAGGCAATTAACTTCCTCATGGAGTTATTCAACGCCGTCCAGCTCCTGAGTCACTTTCCCGAGCTCTGGAAGCACGCCAACGTCCTCTGATTCCATAAACCGGATAAGGACCCAGCCCTAGGTTCGTCTTACTAACCGATCAGCTTGCTCGACTGTTTGGGAAAGTTGTTCGAAAGACTTCTATTGATGAGACTGACCCGACATGTTCACGAGGTGGGCATCTTGGTGGACAAGCAGTTCGGATTTCGGGTGGGACACGCTACGTCTTACCAACTCGTCCGGCTCGTGGAGCAGGTCACGAGGAACTTCAACATCAACATCATGGCTGGTACTTTCTTTCTCAACGTGGCAAAGGCCTTTGACCGTGTTTGGCAAGAAGGTCTCCTTTTCAAACTCCTCTCCCTAAACCTGCACTTCTACCTGGTTAAGGTTGTTCAATCTTAATTTTCCCACCACACCTTCTCCACTACCTTTGGGAACGCCACATCCCAAGTCAGAAGCATCCGGGCTTGAGTGCCGCAGGGTTCCCTTGTGGGCCCGGTGCTCTTCTGTCTCTATGTGAACGACATTCCCAAATCCCCAGACACCAAGTTGTCACTGTATGCGGACTACACGGCTCTAGTAGTGGAGTCGTGGCGCGGGCTGCTGGTGGAGAGGTGACTCCAGACGCACCTGACGCAGTTGGAGGGGTGGCTGACCACCTGGATAACAAGTATTAACGTGGAGAAGAGCGCAGCAGTGCTCTTCACATGGAAAAGAAAGTTCTACAGGCCCGCCCCACTCCGGCTGTTTGGAGAGCAGATCAGATGGGCGAACAGTGCTAAGTACCTGGGACTTAAGCTGGATACCAAACTGACCTGGCGACTACAATGCACCGAGAGACTGAACAAGGCGTGGCAAAGGCTGGGAATCCTAGGCCCATAGCCTAACAGGTGTAGCGCCCTCTCAACTAGGAACGATCTGACACTGTACAAACAGTTTCTCAGACCGATCCTCGACTATGTGTGTCCCGCTTGGGGCCACCTGGCGGACACGTATATGAGGATGCAGGCGTTCCAGAGCGTGTGTCTGAGGATCATTGTGAATGCACCTTGGCATGTTCGGAATGTGACTCTACACCGTGACCTGAATATACCTACCATCAAGGACCACTTCTGGAAGCTGGTGCAGTCCTTTTACGACAGACTTGCCGGTGCCACCAGTCCTCTTATCCAGGGGCTTGGGAATTACGTCATCGATCCTGGAGGGTGCCATCGACGTCCTAAAGCCCTGCTCAGATAAGCGAAATATGTCAATAGTTGTTTGGGATGATCTCATCCAGCCCCCATAGAGTAGTGTCTGCCCACGTAACTCTAAAAAACCCTTATTTGGTTTTACACACTTTTGTTTTTCCCCACTAATATTAATAATATGCTTTTCTTGTTTCAGTAACTTCGCAAAATTCGACAACCCATCTGTTTTTAAAATCTGAAACTACACGATGTGCCCAATTGGTTGGTACGTGTTGGAATTTGCTTTAGTGCTCCCTTTCAGGGTGCATTAGAGCATGCTATTTTGCATCTGCGTTTGAGAACTACTCTCTCTATTGGCTCGCGTTATGGGCACTGTCTCTTACGTTTGCACGCACCAATGGGAAGCCCCTGTTTCTCCCATTGGACAAGGTCAGGCGGCAGTGGAGGGTATATAACACGGTGATTTCTGTAGCAGATTCAGTGGTGACCCAACCCTAGTGAACCAAATACACTAAAGAGCCGAATAAATTGTCGTTTTCGTAAAGAATATTTTGTCTGAACTCCTTCCACCATCAATCAATTTACCTCCCACCACGATTCACGTTGCCGGGACCATCTCTTTTCCTCTCACCACGACTCACCTTGCCGGGACAATCCCTTTTCCTCCCACCACGACTCACGTTGCCAGGACAATCCCTTTACCTTCAACCGCGACTCACGTCGCCGAGACCTCCCACCGCGACACCCGTGTTGCCGGGACTCCTTGCTTCTACCTCCCCACCCTTCTCACCTGGTTGTCCTCTTCACCGGGGACTGCTACGGGATGGTTAACACCCGCCACTCCGGCAAGGCCCACCGACAAAAGAATCTGAGGAGGACATCGGTGACTAAGCAATACTCCACCCGCAGGCCCATTTTCTACCATCCCGACCGCAACACTTAGACCCCCAAACGCCCTCACTCCGCTCCAACATCTCCAAGTGTCACTACCCTTTGAGTCTTCTAATACATTTCCTCGTCTTCCCCTCTCACCAACCATCCGACCTCCACCTACTCCAATTTCTCCTTTAAGCCATGAGGGTTATCATTTATCTATCAACATTAAGGATAGATTGCTTTGTTTAATTATATTAAGAAAAAGTTCAAAGCCCTGCCGGTTGAGTAAATAATATTTCTCTAGTAAGTAACTGTTAGGAATTCACGATTATAAATTTGGATGTGATGGTAAAATGTTAACAATTTGTAAAAATATATTTTAAAAATGATTAAGAGGAAGAAAGGGACCAAGGTCCTTAGGCAGGATGAGTGACAACAGGGGTAAGATTCACCCCACCATATATGCCACATATGGTTTTCTTGTGTCATAGTGTCATGATGTATTTTAGTACGAGAGCTCCTTATTCATCGACTATTATAGGAAATAGCTCGTGGACATGAGGTCTTCTATGTGTCATATTATAACTTTTCTTTATAGTAACACTTAAGGTCTTCTTTTGTAATTGGATTTAATTTTTATAATTCCTTTAGGGTAAGGGTGGGTGGGAAACCGTCATACAATCAAGTATGGTATGGACCTGCTGAGGTCCACACGCATCGTTAGTTGATTTGTCCGCTGCTAGGGTAACTATCAGGTAGTTAGTTTACAAGAAGCCAGCACGATTAACGGCTATGAAGTTGGTGGTATTGATTCCTAAGTTGATTAGTAATGACGGTGTTTTATAGCACTGGCCGTTGCCATAATAACCATGATAATCAACTCTAATGTATCAAGTAATTTATTGTTGCCACCATATTGCGGAGCCAGAGTCTTCTACATATCTCTACTTCAAATAACTACTCATGTATTTTATTAAATATCGTATATTATTGGTCTATTCATTCTATCATATATAATATTAAAATGTTTCTCGTAATAAGTTAATCTGTGTTGAAGGATGAGGTTCGTGTCAGATGGGCACCAAGCGGAACTTTGGTTCCACTCAGACTACTCCGTGGCTGGGACCGGGTTCTCAGCCACTTGGTGGGCTGTTGATGTTTCTGGCTGTCCTCTACAAACTTTGACTGCTCACGAGGGCTTCCTAGCTAGCCCTAGCTACCCTCATTGCCTAATAAACCACCTAGACTGCACTACCACCATCCTCGCCCCAAGTTGGTATCTATAAGATTATTTTAGTCAAACTATTCACTAAGTTTTACTTCTTGAAGGATATATCACTCGTTTCATACTGAATATACTCTCACCTGTTTGAATACAACCAAAATATTCTATTCTTGTTCGGTAAAAGATAGTATAGAAGGAAAACGTGGAGAACCACTGTTTGTAAAGTGACTGTAAAAATTGTTTACATTATTATCAGTTAACATTTATTGATCTTGATTCATCGATAATTAATATCTAGAGTACATGAATGTTTGATCTAGTAGTAAGTGTATTTTCATAAAATAATGTCAAAATATATACATTCAAACTTGGCTAATTCGAAGATGAAGGGACCACTAGAAAAATTTGAATTAGTTAAGTTTTTATGTGTGCTAGAAAAATAAGTAATAAGTAAAATACAGTAATGTATAGGTATAATTTTATTTTTAGACTTTCCATATCAATATGTAAAGTGCAGAATACTGTATTTAGAGGAGTTTTTTTAATTTAGAAATTTTTGATGGTTTTTTGGACTTGAGTTGCCGTAAATTCCTCTAGTTCATTCAGTGCCTGGAGGAAAATAGGGACTTACATAATGTTGTCCCTCAAAAAATCATCTCATCTCTTCAATGTGGTCCATGGCTTAAGCAGATTTTAGGATCGGTTTCTCTGGAAGCTCCGTCTGTTACCCTTCTTCATCTGAAGATGCACTGTCATTTCTATTGTTCATAACATCTGCCAAATGTTTTGCATCTGTCAGTTCACCGCAAATTGCCAAATTCTCGTCCATTATCACAAAATCCTCATAAGAAACACCTGCTTAATGTCCGACATCTTCCCAGAGTACCACAGTGCGTACGATCCAAACATACTCACTTTGCTCTTCAACTTTGTTGTGGCAGAAACCTCCTTTTCAAAATAAGTTGGTGATAGTGTTTAGTGTTACTTGGTCCCACGCACCTTTACACGTTCGGCCAGCTTGGAGAATGTCAGTTTAACCTTGCCATTTGTAAGCTCCCGAGAGAATATTAGAATGGTATTTTTCTAAACTCATTTCTTAGTTTATTAACTTTACACTTTTGAATCATAATTTTCTAGTGACTTTAGGAAAGTTACATGCTTAGATCAATTTTTCTAAACTCTTTTAGTTTCTATATTTATTTAAATTTCAATGTTTGTATATTTTTTTAGTCACCTTAGGAAAGTGAAATGTTTAAACATTTTTTATAAACTCATTTAGTCTCTATATTGATTTAAATTTATTATGTTTGAATTAAATGTAAATGTCGGTTCACTTGGAAAAAAAAGTGACAAGCTGGAAGTCATGTCTCTGAATTCTTTAAGTCCCTTAAATTTGAATATAAATATTTGGGTCATTTAAGTAACCAAGATAAGTCGCTATATTTATTGGACTATTTAAGTAGTTACATATACTTTGCCAATCGCGGGAAAGCGTGTGTATTTTCATAAAATAATGTCAAAATATATACATTCAAACTTGGCTAATTCGAAGATGAAGGGACCACTAGAAAAATTCGAACTAGTTAAGTTTTTATTTGGGCTAGAAAAATAAGTAATAAGTAAAATACAGTAATGTATAGGTATAATTTTATTTTTAGACTTTCCATAGTAATATGTACAGTGCAGAATACTGTATTTAGAGGAGTTGTTTTTTAATTTAGAAATGTTTGATGGTTTTTTGGATTTAGTACACTAGAGTTGCAGAAAACTCCTCTAGTTCATTCAGTGCCTAGAGAAAAGAGGGACTTACATTATGCTGTCCCTCAACAAACCGTCTCATCTCTTCAATGTGGTCCATGGCTTGTGTATATTCTATGATCGGTTTCTCTGAAAGCTCTGTCTGTTCCCTTTCTTCATCTGAAGATGTACTGTCATTTATATTGTTCATACCATCTGCCAAATGTTTTGCAGCTGTCAGTTCACCGCAAATTGCCAAGTTCTCGGCCAAGTTCACAAAATCCTCATAAGGAACCCCAGCGTCATGTCCGACATCTTCCCAGAGTACCACAGCGTGTACTATCCAAACAAATTAATTTTGCTCTCCACCTTTGTTGTGGCAGAAACCTCCTTTTCAAAAGAAGTTGGCGATAGTGTTTAGTGTTACTTGGTCCCACGCATTGTTACACATTCGGCCAGCTTGGAGAATGTCAGTTTTAACCTTGCCATTATTACCATTGTAAGCACCCGAGAGAATGTTCTGGACCACAAGGCGTCTGTAGAAGGGCTTGAAAGTTTTAATTATTCCTTGATCCATAGGTTGGACTACTGACATCTTATTTGGGGGAAAAAACAACCTTTACATTTTCCAATAGTGTGATGGTTTTATGTGTGTTGCAGTTGTCAATAAACAATACGATTGTTCAGATTTGTTTGCAAGTTTTAGTGCCCCTGCATGCAGGGAGCCTTATGTCCACGCAGCAACAGTCGAGTAGTAAACGTCTTGCCTAAACTAGATTTCAGGCTGCTTTTCATCATCCCCGAGGTAATTTGAGGACCCGTTTTTCAAAACTCATTATCTCCAAATAAGATTTTTGTTCAGGAAATACAAAAAACTTATAGCTCTTGAACCTTTATTTTAATTAAACAAATGAAGTATTTAATTGTAGATACTGGCTAACAGAACTTATCACCAAAATTACGTCAAATTTTAATTATGTTTTATTACACTTATTAATCAAAAACCTTTAAAGATATTAAGTTTTGAACAAAATAGAGGGATATAATATGTAATTTTGTTTTAAAAATAGATGTAAAAATCTTGTTTTATTCAAAAAATATGATCATAATGACTCAAAAAAACATAATTATCATTACAATATGAGTAAAATAATTACTATCAATGTCTGTAAAAAAATTATATTATATTGTGAAAAAACTAAGTCTTTTTTTTATACAAATAACAACTGACTTTTGACATAACTTAAATATATTGAAATCACACAAAAATATAATAAAAATAGGTGAGTTTTATATGTATGTATCAGCAATTTCCTTAGAGACTAAGCACTAGCTATGTGGCAAACCGTGACAGTTTTATTTGTTAAATGTGTACACCAATTTCAATATCCAAGCAGTCACACATATCCCGAACATCCTCACTGACGTGAAGGGAGTCAGGCTCTTCACTGATTAATAATGATTTGTACCAGGACAACTACGAGACATTTTCCCAATCTTTTCCGAAATGTTCATGCAGCAACTTTTCTACGTCTTTCTTTTTTCAGTAGATATGACATAAGTTAATGGAAGCTCACGAAGTTCTACTTCTTCCTCATACTTTTGTTTTTTCAGAATTGATCGATGTGCCCTCAACACTTGATTCAATTCTGAAATTATTCATACATTTCACTTTTGTACAAATAGTGTCAAGTTTAGTAGTAAATTTCTTTGCGTTAAGGCGTTTCACTTCACTAATTCCTTCAACTTTTGAATACACACTTTCAAGTCTTTTATGGTTATAAACAGCCCAGTCCTTTTCAAGTTATTTAACTATTCCTACTTCCTTGTAGATTTTATTATATTCATCCCTGGTCGTTATAATTGATTTTTTACGCAGAATTTTTTCAATTCTGCCAAAAATTCTGTCAGCAGGCAAGAAACTATGCCCTCGAACAGGGAAAGTTACTTCTACTTCATATATTATTAGGTGATTCATTTTTAAGCCAGTAAAGAATAATTTGCAATATATGATTTTTTTTATTTTGACCTGCACAGCCATCACAAAATGAGAATATTTTACTCACGTCATTTGTTTCATATTGAAGGCCTCACATGCGATTTAAAAGAGCAGATCCTATTGCATTTACTCCCCTTCCAGCCTGTTCTTCTGTACAGTTGTAAAACACTGGGTTCTTGCTATTAACAGGAACACAGCAGAAGAAATAGTAGGCAATTTGTCGACTATAATATGCTTGTTAAATTGGTGTCTTTGGAAGTGGCTGGACTTCTTGAAGGGCAAAACAAATATATATATTATTT
>CABFWB010005428.1:0-20060 GCA_902151455.1 Timema bartmani | reverse complement strand
TTCCTTCATGATGCAATAAAAGGCATTTGCACATAGTTTGTGTATCCTCAATTCCGTCCTCAATGTCTACTTCTGAAGTACGTCACTCTGCTTAGTTGATTTCAATTGAATTTTCAACCTTATACATGTTGAACATACATCCAAGGCCGGTGATGAAAATCCAATGTTATATTCTTTGTATCACTCATGTCGAGAAAATGTAATAAAACTTGATGTCTAGTGATCTTGTTAGAGTTACTATATAATTTGGAATGATTGTTCATTAAATCTGCATTAGTAACCAAAGAACAGCGAATGTGTATACTTTTGTGGCGACAAGGTCATCTGTCATTTTGATAAGTTTTGGGTCAACATCAGAATATTTTAATCATTTTCTGTTTTTTGCTTCCTTACGTTTAGTCTGTTTACGTTTTCTCGATTCATTGTTTACCTGTCCCACAGCCACCTCTATATTTTTAAACAAATAAATACTAATGATTTACAAAGTTTAAAACACTGTAACATGAACACTAACAAGCCACGTATTTATTTATGAAAGCCTCCACCGATTATGAATAATATTAATCCTTAAACTCAATGTCACATTATGGAGATCAGTGGTGCATAAAGCTGCCAACATTAAGCTATAATATTTAGATCACCCTTAAATATAGAAGATGTACCTTGCTAACCTATATTGTATTATACTGCTATCTATGGACAAATAGCTGAAGTACTAGGGAAAATATTTTCAATTCCAGGGGATATATTCAGTTTTGAAGAAAAATATTTGATATTAAAGGTTTGTACCAGTGTTGCCAACTGTACGATCTGGATACTACTTTTGATATAATTTCAGCACGTGTACAATCCAATTTTAGGATATTTTTTAAAAGTAATATCCTGTGGCCCTGCTATAAAGTAACGAATTTTACATAAAAAAAATTGTTATTGAAAATCGGTGGATTTATTTATATAATTGTCAGAAAGTAGTATCCCACCGGTAAAAATACAATCCATTTCAGGTCCCTGTACTATCGCTAGAGAATATAGAGTTGGCAACACTGGTTTGTACTGGGGAAGTATTAAGTTTTGACCAGAAATATATGTCTGGGTCTTAATGCTATGGATATATACTATTTTGATCAAAAATTGTGTTTTGAGTATTCTTTTTATATATAAGATATTAACATTTGGACAAAATATAATTAAAAATTGGATGCAGGTCAAGCAAAACAAATATAAACTACCATAAAAAAATTATTTATGGAAATTGAGTTTTGAAAAACCGTTCATTTTATTTTGAACTAAACAAATAAGTTCGAGTTACGTTCGATTTTTTAACATTGCTTTAATAGAAGTTTCAAGGGACCAAAGGAAAAGTTCGAATTAAATACGAATTCGAATTATATACGTTCGAATTATCCTAGTTCGACTATACCATCAAAGGGCTTATGTGGTATACAGTAATTTAAAACATTCCTTTACTCATAGGTAACTATTGCTTAAGTCACGCAGGTTAAGCAAACACAGTTATCAACTATTCATAACACAATACATATTTAAATAGCCATTCTTATATTTCTCTGACATCAGTCGGTAGCTTGTTTATTTATTGAGCTAAGGGTCCTGGGTTTGATTCCCGATATGGGCGAAAAATTTATCATCGGTGAAATTTGGTTTTACCCTTTTAAATTGATAAATTAACAGCTGGGGACTTGTTGCTGTGCCTTTCTTAGTCTTAAGTTGGATTATAAGTTATATGACGCTACGACAGTCTTAGCAAGCCGGTAGGGGAAAATATATGGCTTGAATAAAAAACTGGCCACAGCCTGGAAACAGTGATGGATGTAAAAAGTAAAGTAATTATTATATTTATGGATTGGTTATATTAAGTATCTCAATTTATTTTACAACATATTATTATTAAAGGTGTTACGCTGAATATCACCCCCTTCCTTATTCTTTGTTAGTTTAAGATCAATTTTATGATTTAAATTTTTTTTAAACATGCGCACGACATTCATCAAATATAGCCCAGTTGTCAAAATATCAAAATATTTCAGCATGTAAACAATAAATAAAAGGGATTAGCAGGTGTTAGCTATTTAGAGTGGATAGAGTAAGATATTTAACCATCGTTAAAAAAGTTGTTTACCAATTATTCTCATTTGAACAAAATTTAATCAGGCGAGAACGAAACACACGAGATAGAAGTAATGGAATTTTGAATCAGTTAAAGAAGAAGAAATCGAGTTTGCTTGGATGTTTACTCGGATGAAGTTTTTTAAAATCATTAAGTGATTAGTTAGAATATTTTTCCTGACTTTAAGAGATTAAAGAGTGAACCAGCTCGAACCAATACTTAAAGCTATTACAGAAAGAACAATAAATTGTGGTGCTATGTCCTCTGGTGTAAGACCATCAAAATACTTGTGTACTTGATAGTAAATATACTGTGTACTTTAATGTATGCCTGGCAAGTAGACTTAGGAAGATACAACAAGATGAACTCTCCCTAAATAAAAATAAACTTCAGCACTAATAAACCTCTACAGTGTCAGATTTTAGCCCCACTGAATAAACATTATCACTTTCACTTAACTCTGTTCTCCAGATAATCTAGTCTAGCCTGAGAGGACTAGGATTCACACGAAGGAGGAAACCACGTCCTCTCGGGAAAATAGCATTCAAATTACTGGTATTTCCTCTAGAGGGCGTCACCTAGCATGTGGTTGTTCTGTCTTCCATCTTCTGAACGTCACTTCTGACACCTGTTTGAGCAAGTTCCACGCGGTACTGGTTGCACAGAAAGGAATGCGCGCCAGGCACACGACCCAAGAAGAGACTACTTTTTTGCCAAAACCACGACTAGGACACATCACTTGAGAGGCACTGGTCAGCGAGCCGCTATGGCCTATATTTATATTATGGATAATTCCTTTTCCATTAAATTATTAGAATGGTATTTTTCTAAACTCATTTCTTAGATTATTAACTTTACACTTTTGAATCATAATTTTTTAGTGACTTTAGAAAAGTAACATGCTTTGATCAATTTTTCTAGACTCTTTTAGTTTTTATATTTATTTAAATTTCAATGTTTGTATATTTTTTTAGTCACCTTAGGAAAGTGAAATGTTTAAACATTTTTTTATAAACTCATTTAGTATCTATATTGATTTAAATTTATTATGTTTGAATTAAATGTAAATGTCGGTTCACTTGGGAAAAAAGTGACAAGCTGGAAGTCATGTCTCTGGATTCCTTAAGTCCCTTAAATTTGAATATAAATATAAATGTATATTTAAGTAACCAAGATAAGTCGCTATATTTATTGGACTATTTAAGTAGTTACATATACTTTGCCAATCGCGGGAAAGCGTTAGTTTCCTACAATAATTGATTTATGTATTTTATTAATTCGGACAAATAGAGAGCATATAAGAAATATTGTCCAGGTCTTGCATATTTTCATTGTTGTTTTTACAAAATTAGACACGTGACATTTTTATTTTTTTAAATTCTTTCCTTCTTATTGTTTATAAATATCCAATTGTAATATATAAACCTGCCATTCGACCTGTTAGAATAAGGTTACATTACGGCCTCTGGTCTCATACCTATACAAGACTCATGTAGGAAAGCACCTTCAATTATTTTATCATATTTGATAAATTTGGCTGAAGTTTTCATAATATGCATATCTTGACCCTGTAAATCTACATTAAAACACTATGTCCCTAATTATATCCTGCACTTTCAATCTCGTCTTCTAATAATTTTATATTATGTTAACTAAACTATGTTACACATGTAGATAGCTCCCATTTCAGGTATAAAAATATGTATTTTTTAAATAGTCAACTATGATTTATAATAATAATAATCGTTTGCATATTGCAGGTGATTAATTTGGTAAATAATTTGGAAACTTGGAATTTGGAGATCATAAAGAGATTTATTACTAAATAATTATTGAATCTTAAAACTGTATAGAAAATAATAATACAAGTCAAATTTCTTTAAAAAATATTTGGAACCTACTTCTTTGGAAAATAAAATAGCAATTCTTTTTATATGCATACAATAGGGTGATTATTGTCACAAAGTTATAATATAGTAAAAAAAGAAATGAAGCATGTAATGAATTGTGATAACTTGGATTAAATGAATAAATGACAATATTTTTTATCTGGCCTATTCCTAGACCTAATCTTGTTCACAATTATGACAAACATAGAATAAGTCTCCTTTGGTGCACTTTTCATTAAATCAGTTTTTTATGTTAGGCAACTCACCCATTTTTTACAACTTGCACACTATTTGACCACACCTCGAGACAAACTAAATAAATGTATTCCTCTTCGTCAGAATTTGTTGTATCATATTTATTTATTTTAATATTTTCTTTATAACTGTCCTCTTCCTGTTTTGTTGAAGAGCATCCTCTTTGCCAAACAATCATTTCTTTTCCTTTTTTTTTGCAAGTTTTTTAGGAGTGCCTATACAAATAGCACTTTTCTTTTATCTCTTTCAAGACGTCTTTGATCCTTGAGGTTTTATATGAAGTAATGGCCTAATATCAATCAGGGGAAATAGCTGATGAAGTTTATGGAATAGGCAAAACAGATTCAGGATATTGTGCTGCATTATTGTTAGGGCGCTTGCCTCTTGTGAAGGTCCTCGACTGTTTTATTTTCATCTCGAGTAGATGCCTCATCCGGCCTCGTTATGGGTTCTTTCATAGGTCTAGCTGTAGTACTAGGCCGGTCATCAGTGTTGCTTTCAGAGCAAGCATGTGACCTTCAAATTAGAAATAAACCATTGAAATAAAAGAAAGTACGCCGATGCATTTAAATCCTGCTTGAATGTTATTGCTATTTGTGGAGATTTTGTGGGGATTCCTGGTAGCTTATGGATAATTATATACTATTTTATCAGGCTTTGGTGCTGTCGTTATCTCGGTTTTGTAAATAATACATATATATATATATAATTATGAGGTCTGGGCCAATCCGATTTATCGGCTGGTATTGGCACAATTGGCCAAGGATAATCAGCTTTTTATCATGCAGATATTTTACGCCAATAATTCAAAATGTTAGATGTATTTAAATTCTAAAGTCATGAAAATATAAGTCATAGTTCAAACAAAAATATATAAATACAGTCTCTTGTATTGAACACAAATTCTTTAATTGTGTGTTAGATATTCTATTTTATAATAATCAGCAAAACCAGCATTCTAAACAAAATAAACCATTCAATTATATTTACCTTAAGGCTTATTTCAAATGATGAAATACTTGATAAATATATTAGAGATAAAGATTTCCTCGAGTAACAAAGCTAAACACTATCAAAAACAATATTAGATGAACAAGTATGATTTTATTTGTTGTGGATTTATAAAAGTAAAAAATACATCATAAATGGCTAGGATTAACGCAGTTCTAATTGAATACAAGTTATACACCAAACTAATATGAAATATTACCTACACCTTTCAGTACGAGCCACCCCTATGACCTTCTACTCAAGACCCTATATAAAAGTTGATCAGAAGTTGAAGCTTTTTAGTTGCACGATTTGCCACTATATGAGAAATCGTTGTGATCGTTGCGGATAGTTGTGACATTTTATAACAACAGCAGTTCAGATTTATAAGATTTTATTTCTGTACAATGGCTTCACATGTCAAAAATAAAAATAAATGTAAGTTTCCAGATTGTTTTAAAACTGACGTGTCAATGTTTATACGCCCTCAAATTTCGAGAGACATGATTGTGAGAAAAAAATACAAGAAAAATTTCTGGTTAAAAGAACTTTAGGAAAAAACCCAAATCTAATGATAAATTTTGTGAAAAACATTTTTTGCCAAAAGATATTCTATGAGAGTGGATTGTAGCATATAGTGATGAAATAACTTTGCAAAAGGAATCAATACTCACAACTGACTTTCCCTAGGACTAAGCAAAGCAGTACAAAAACTGACACCTGAGGGCAGCACCAGAAGAAGTGTTACATCTGCCCAAAGGCACAATTGAGCCCGCTCTCCCCTACCTGAAAAACAATTGTATTATGTTTCATCCTCTGATGTCAGACCATCACAATACTTGTGGTTATTCTTCGCCTAGTTCTTGTTTTCTAATACCTCGGTGGGTGTTAATTACTAATTATATAAAATGATAATAACGAAACATTTATCTATATATTAAATCTCGTTACCTCTTATGCTTAGCAAAATTTATTAAATCCGATTTTAAAACACATATATTAAAAAAAATAGCAATAGATGTTTTAGTTAGTCCTGTGGATGAACTGCTCCATTCTCTGTTTCATATCTTAAGCACATTTTACTCGCACGTTTAAATATGTTTTTAATTCAAGATTGGCATACTATACAGGCATATATATTACTGTACTTGGTAGTTTGTGTTTATCAATAAATATTAAATAATCGGTGTTATTCAAAGTGGTGTTATTTTTCACAATTAACTTAGTTTGATAGCGTCCCATGCTATTTACGTCATCTAAGCCGAAGGCTACAATATTAGGTATAGGAGTCACTAGCTCTTATTTATTGAGGTGGACGGATCTAACTAAGTCCGTACCCAGTTTTTTTGGCTCGAAGAGGTGAGGGGTAGGGGTACTTGCATTGGCTCATGGTGATGTCTTCAAATTGACCTGTCAATTTGTTTTACAATAAATATTTGTGATGAAGCAATTTAAAGTGTTCTAAAACACAGTTCAGCTTGTAGCTATTTGGAAATTTAATAGACTCCAATAAGCTACAAGCCTAGACATTGATGAGAAACAAAAGAATTATATTACTATTCATACTTTCAGAATAAAGGGGTTGAAACCGCCTTTCCTTTTTACGGCCTTGGAAATAACTAAGTTTACCTTAATATTAAAGAAAAAAAAAACATTTTTTTACCAACCTAATAACAAGTATGTGATATGATAACTTATTTAGCTATTCTATTAATCATAAAAATAAACTACCTTAATCATTAATGCATTGATCCAAATGTGGATCTTCTTTTTTTCATTTTTCTGAATATCCAATGCGTCTTTGTGCACATGGAGAACTGCATATTTACATCTCTACGGTGAGAGTCGGTTTTTCCCTAGTTCAGTTCTTTATCAAAGACCCTTTCTTATCTGAGAAAATTATCTGGGGGACCCCCTCCCTGTCCCTTCTGCTAACGACGCCCATTCTATTAAGCTACTTATTTACAAGAGTTTAAACTTTTATTTACTTGGGGATGTTCGCCTTTCCACTGAAAGTGGTCCAGCCAAATCTACTCTGCAGCTTTCGTGAGATTATACAAGATGATAATTCACGATAATCTCGTGTAATTTCTCTTATTATTTCAAGTTAAAACCTCTGCAGCGTCACTCATATTTGGTGGTAGAAGCGACGACCACGGTTATAAGGAAATTGAAATGGAAAGGTCAAGGCACGCAAAACATAAGAGTGAAATACAAGTTAACAAATAAGTTTATTGGCATCGAAACAAAAGATAATTATTACATATTCACAGACACGATTGCAAGCTCTACTTTCCACTGTTTAATGTTAACTTTAATAAAGTAAAAATAACATTGTTGTCAAAATGACCGTGTTTGGTGTGAGGCACCTTAAATTTACATACGACCAAGACAACAATGGTTGGGTTGAAGATTGAAAAATGTGCGACTCCTTAAAGAAGAACATGTGCACTTTTTAGAACGAAAGTGCACTAAACAGTTAACTACAATAACTCTAATTGGAAGGGTCAAATAAAGTTACGGTTAACACTAATCTGAAGGACTAAATCAAACTATGGTTAAGCAGCAATAAACATCACTAATCTAGCCATACGGCTGATAGCCTCATCTGTAGTAAGCATGGTCACATAATGATGTTCAACAACTTTTAAAACTAGGATATCCATATTTAAGGAGTTACGGTGATAGTTGCTAACTGAAATAGCTATGGCAACTATGGCAAGCCTGTTCCTAATTAGTACTGCCTGATAATCCAATAGTATAATTAATACTCAACAATAGTCTGGAGTCGATTCCCGTGTCCAGGTGTCATTTTTCAATTTTCAGAATAGTCTGGAGACAGACTAAAACAATGGAAAACTTATAGACATTAAAGAGCCAAGCGGCGCCTGATCACCGCACTAAGGTACACCAATAATGTCAAACCAAAAACTGATAACAGCCAAAGACCCAAGTAGGTCATGTAGTAACGCCATGGGTTAACCTAATCTCCCCTGTTTGCCAATCTATAGGTTAGAGACATGGTCACATAGAACAGGGTGTCAGACTGTCACCCCAAAATTTAAGACTAGGTAGTCCTATGGATATAGTTAAACATAAACAAGTGTGGTCATAAGGACCACACTCTGTTTAGAATAAATAGACTCTGCCAAAGAGTATAATATCTAAGACAAGTCATATGGACATAGTTAAATAATAAACAATGAGGTCATAAGGACTACACTATGTTTAAAAATAAACAGACTCTGGCAAAGAGTAACAATTACACTTAATCTACATTGAAGCTTCTCATATGAAGAAGATCAAAAGTACAAGTCTGGAACAGACAAAAGATATAATCTTGACAGATATTACATTATCTGCAATGAGGCGGTGAGACTGACGGAATAACCATCTTGACCGCTACTTGTAGGTTACGTTGAACTGAAGCCTCCTGGATGCTCGTGTGATGAGTTGTTGGAATTGATTTCAGAAATAGTACGAGAGGTGCTGCATTATAATATAAGAAATGAATCTGACTAAGAAGTGAAGGGGAAGGGAGGGTTTGCTGGCAGGCACTAGAATATTCCAGAAGAAAACAACTTTTGGCCGAAGTCCAAAGCAGCACAGAGCAGATGTTCAGTCTCAAGTTGACAAGATGTTCCCTGCAATTTATTTTAGTTTAATTTTTTTTTGTATGTACGCACTAAATGAACTTAGCCCGTTGCACCTCTATCTGTATTTCAGGTTGATATCTTACATTGGTGATCAAGTTGGCCAGAAAATAAATGAATTCTGATCCTTAATGATAAACCATAAACAACGCTTACCTCCTAAATCAATCTGGGATAACTAAGAGATAGGCACCTATATATTTGTTGAGTTGCAGTTGGTCCCCACCTCCGTCCAATTGAAAATCAGCACCCGTTCCTCCTTTTTGAAGTCGGAAAGCTGATTGTATCTGCTAGGCAAGAATACAGACCATTATTCATATAAAACAGTGACTATCTGCCTGCCCTTCATCAACTTTACCTTATATAGGCGACCTTAGTCGAGGTCTGTTTATCTCCTATTTTTGCTTCCCAATGGAGGATAAAAGCTGAACTGCATACACTTTGAAGCTGATGTAAGCTATAAGATCTTACCTATCATAGTCACCGGTATTAATACAGGTCTCAACATATGTTTCTCGGTCTACCAATAAGCACTAGTCTGACGCCTTGGGCCATACAGACCTGAGAGATTAATAGTCGCAAGTGGGCGGGGTGGGTGCAGCTTGGGCTCGAATTTGGTTTGTGAATTATGAAATGAAACAACAAAATGTATAAGTTTGATATATTAATTAGTGCCTACTCACCTCCCAGTGTCGAATTTCTAAATAATATTTCATCTTCACTTGCTATATTTTCTTCTAACCCCGTGTCAAATAAAAAATAAAAAATTTCAATAATGTTCACGAATATTTTTTTCTACTTACATGGTTCTTGACAAGACGAGATTAATGCCTTTGAACACATTTTGTGTTTCACAAAGAATATTAATTTAAAATATTCACTTGCTCCTCAAGAGCCTTAGGTTCAATTCCACGAATATTGTTTTCTGCCTTTACCCATTACAAATCACTGTTCACTTGTTGTAGCTTCCACGTGTTAATGCAAGTAAATGGATGTACATAGGAACGAATAAGCCTTGCATCTTAATGCTTTAATATGCTTCTAAATTAGAATAACCATAGAAAATATTTTAGTGTTTTTTGGAATAGTTCAATATTGTATGAACTCCTATAGTACCTAGTTAAATGTATTTTTATTAGTTCTTAATAAGATGCATTGTTAAATAAAGTAAATGTGTATTTTAGATTTTTAACCTTTTCCAGTCATCTTTAGAGAAAGGTAGAGAAAGAAACATCTCTATACCTTACTTTCAACATTAGCCTAATCCTCGATCTAGCAAACAGAATTGGGTTTAATCTGAGTGGGAGATCCATCGGCTACAGTTGGCCCCGATTGTAGGATATGTTTCCCCCCACTTGTACAAAAATAAGGAGTTAATTCTCTTCTCAGCCAATCAAGAAACTAATGGTTTGGTTAAATGAATACACAACAACCAAGGACCAATAACGAAGGAAAAATTATGGGAGCCAGAAGCTATCATCTACTATCAATTAACCCTTTCAGAAAGCTGCTGTCACACCAAAAAAATAATGATTTTAATGTTCCATCTACTAAAACTCATTCAAAAGGAGAGAGAGGGCTTATCTCCTGTTTGGATGTGTTTTGAAGGGGGAGAGGAATCAAGTGCGCCTATCCGTGGTCAGCCCTGACCTGGAGGGGAAGGGGGGTCCTTGCATATGTAATTCAATTATGGGGGACTGACTTACCTAACTACGACCTGAAAATAACCAATTTTCCCAATTTTAGGATTTTTAGACCAGTGCTTCGAGAAATAAGGTGATGAGTCATTCAGTTATTGAGTCAGGGATTTCGACTTTATATAGTAAGATTTGTTATTTAATATCAAAATATGAATATTTAGAGTTTAAGGAACCATTAAGACACAAAAAGAAGAGTATGGAGAAGTAACTATTCAACTAATTATTTGAATTTTCAGCAGGTAGACGTGTGTGGTTGGAAATTACTGACTTGGACATGGGACCTAAATCAAGTGAATCATCGCTGGAGCTGGACCTAGGTAGTAACAACGGATGGTTCCAACCATTCCAAATTGCTGGTCACTTGACTGACGGAGCATATTTGTCCCATGAAGAGAGACTAATGATGTGGTTGCGGACAGGAGGTGAACCTCTGGGTCGAGGATTCAAGGCTATTTATAAATCGGGTACAGTTAAATATATCTCATAAAGTAACGATAAGCTATTAAATTTTAGAAATGTAAGTATAGTGGAACCTGGATAATTCGAACTTGAAGGGACCAGTAAAAATTCGAATCATCCAAAAACTTGAATTTAATAAGTTTTTTAAAAGGAATTCCCATTTCCACTTCCTTTATCACCGCTACTTTTTTGGCCAAAGTTAATGATTTATAGGACTGTGGTTTGGACAGCGATATCACGATACACACATTCACAAACACTACTGTACAGTATGTACTAAACAAAACTAAAACTAAACCAAAATCAAAAAACAAAACAAAATAAACTTGCACATCACAAGAATATCGCTACGACCGAATCACTAAGAACAGTGCACGTAACCACTAAAGAGGTTTGACCTTTACTAACGGAGTACAGAACTGTATGTGTAAACAAAGACGCATGGGTGAGGAGGGGAGGGGGACGGGTGTTAAGAAGGGTACTGACTGCAATCTAACATCACCTCCCCTGTTTCCAAAAATAGAACAACACGGCGCCGCAACTAGAACTAGGAAAACAATACTGCTCAGTACATTACAACTTATGAAAATTTCAAATTAACCAAAACAAAATTCAAACTATCCACGATTTTTTAACATTGTTTTGATACAAAATTCACGGGACTAGGCGAAAAATTTGAATTAAGGACGATTTCGAATTACGGAAGTTTGAATTAGTCAGGTTCCACTATATTACTATTTTGAATTCTCATTGGTAGCATTTAGTTTGAAAAATCTGCCAATACTTTTTTTAAATAAAATGTAGCAGTATATAGCCACTATACATATTAGAGAAAAATAATTTAATGTATATAGATGATAATTACCTATGCAGCTGTATATAATCAGGATACTCGTAAAGAAAGAAACAAATCATTAAATGTTCTTAGAGAATAACTATGCAGCTGCACGTAATCATTATAAAGATAGAAACAAATCATTAAATACTCTTAGATTCTTTAGTCCTAGTATCTACACATTTAAATATAGTCTTTAAAGACCATACTATGGTGAAGCTCTATTAAATGCTAATATAATGCTGGTAATAATTTGTACTACTACATTAATTTTGCTGTCGCGACCCCTCCTCCTGTGGGCTGGATCTGTCAGGATAGCTTGCGGGAGGGGTTAGGTCATAGACAATTTAGTTGTGTGGTTCGAAATAATAAATAGGGCTATGAACTTTTGTTTAATAGGAGTTCTAAGAGATAATACAAAATGTGATGTTAAATGAAATATAAAATATATATAATAGATTGAACGCTCGCGACCGTGGAGGAGCTGGCCTACTCGTGTGGACTTAGACTGATGAAATTACAGACATGGGTTGTGACCCCCTACAGAACTCAATCTCGGGACCCTGGGCTTGACGTTTGCCCTCTAAGTACAAGTGCTACTGATGACCGGAATATGTCGTGTGACCAGCGTTGAGCAGCATTTCTGCCTCCAATATTGATGAAAATGTGACATCCCCGATGTTAACAAAATATTGCCTGCTCTGGCCCCTTTTGGGCCAACTAGAACAAATATTGTTATGAGTAGTCAGCACTGCCATTTAATGTTTCTAATTCGTTACATATTATTCACTAAGCCAGCGCATTTGAGCACACATGTACAAGAAAGTTATGTAACTCAAAAGAAACACACCAACCATGCTCAGGTTTGTGACACTACCCCAGTATTAATCAAGATATTGGAACACATTTTTCAATATCTTAACTCAACAACAAAAAACAATTCACATATTTTCATTCTTACACTCACATATATTTGCTCAAGTACTTTGGAATTTTACTAAACACCTCCTGCTGGCTGGGTTTTCTTCTTGACTCATTGTAATCGTTACATTTACATTCGGTAAGGCAGGTGATTTGGTATTTACTCTTACACAAGCTGGGATTACTTTTATGAACAAATGGAATACGGTTACAATAATACAACATAAAATTACTACACTGGGAATTCCATAACTGTAAGCAACATGTTTTATTAAAATGCCTTTCCTTGGTTCTTGACTTTGCTTGGCTAATTTGCTTATTAAAGTCCTCTCTTGAGTCACTGGAAATTACATAATTTTCCAGCTCCTTTAGTAAGTGCGTTGAAACATTTACATCAGACAAATTAAAACTCCCTATCTAAATTACATGTTTTATCTCAGGGAACCGCATAGCGTTCCACTGACTCTTAACATAACTTTCAATGTGCCTTGATGAATTGCAAGAAATTAAAAAAAATCCCAATTAAATCCCAATTAGAAGAGTTCAATATCCTTCTTGAATTTCTTAGAGTCTTTGTAAGGGAAGAAATAGGGCTTATGCTTTCTCTACACCCAAATGTAACCTCAGTGTATTCAGACATGGTATACATCCATCCTGAAGTAATTCTTTTAAAATCAGGACTCTTTAAAATTCATACTCCTCTCTTATACATACTATTATTAACTCTAGACATGAACAAAATAAAAACACAATCCTCTACATTACTGTCTAAATTATTCGGACATATGACCAAATTGTGTCCATTACAATCCGAAAAATAACTTTTGTCTAGTGACCTAAAATATCTTCTATCATTGCTTATTAAAAATACTTTATCAAGTTTAAATTCCAAATATGTTTCTGTTTGATATAAAGGTATTGGAATTGTATGAATCTTATATTGTTCAAAAACACCTATTGTCAATAAAAATGTGTTAACATGTAATTGCAGCTTATTTCATATTAAAATAGTATTAACAAAACACATTATATAATCATCTAAATTAAATGGTTTCACTGGATGTATAAATTGAGGGTGAGGGCCTCACATTCTCTCTTATCACGGTTAGTATGTTTGAAAATAATTCCGGCTCAATAAGCATACTATTCCATTGGTTTTTTGAACTGGTTCCCAAAGCATAACGAAAACTTCTTAATTCCAATCGAACATTTGCTAACCCTTCTGATACTCTCAATAATAGTCTATTAAATCTACATGTGAAATAAGGATGTGCATTCCCTTTACTAAGGACTCCTTGCTGGTACTAAACTGTACATACTTACTTTGACAATGATAAATATAATCTCTTGCCAATTTAATAGTAAACTTAGTGTTATTCAATACTTTTCCTTGAAACCCTTTCATTAGTACTAACTGATTCTCATGGTCCACAAATAGTTCGTCTTGCTCCTCACCTAACTGGTATAGTTTTTACAATAGGGGTTTTATTCCAAAATCCAAAAAAATATTTGAAAACTATTCTTTGACAATACTATTTTCTTTTCATACTCAAATGCTATTCCTGCTTTTGATAGTTGGATAAAAATTGAATCGTACCGGGAATGAACCCATGACTTTCCCATCATTGACATTAAACTTATCCTCCCTAAAGACATAATTACTATGTTACAACAACAACAACAACAAAAACAAAAATTAATTATTACAATCACAAGATAACAATACTATGGTTAATCCTATGAGGTGAAACAACAAAACAAAAATACATTTAAAATTACCTTCAAGCTTTGTCCATTATTTCATTTTAGCTGATAAACACATTCTTTTCCAGCTCATCTACATGGTGAGATTCTCTTGTTGCTGGTTTTCTACTTTGTCTGCACTTTGATTTCGAAAAGAGAGATAACACCACTACACTGAATTATTTTACTGCACTTCACTGCTGACGAGACCGTAAATGATAGTTGTGGGCTGTACACTCAAGGCTGGTTCTTATTTTTTCAGTTGCTAATGGTGTCGGCTCTGGGGTATGATAGCTGGACCTCGTTCGATTTCTGTCAAACTCCTGACTGATAGGCGTATTGCGTGGTCCACCCCTTTGACAAATCTCTGGATCTGGAGACAGAACTGGAATATGATTCCTAAACAAAAATAATTTTAATCTCCCATATTTACTACTATTGAGTGATATAGGAGCTGAAGGCGTACCTTACTTTGTATTTCTAATATTCTATATGGCCCCTTGAACTTCGTCTGGAACTTCCTAATCTTATTCTTTTTCAGGATGTAACGTGTTAAATAGACCCAGTTTCCAATGTGATACCTAGTTGTTTGCGCTTTCTTGTCGTGTTGCTTAGCATGTTTCAACAATTAATCATGGTTATTATAGTGCACCTTCTTCCACAGCTGCCACATCCAATACAAAGTTATTCGACACTCCTTCAGGTAGCTTGGTCCTAGTAAACGATGTAATCGTCTTCTTCCCATAGATCACTTTGTATGGTAACACCTTAATGCTCGAATGTACTTGGGTGCTATATGCAGTCACTACAAAAGGTAAATAGATGTGCCAATTATTCTGACTCGCGTTGGCAAAATGCGACAGCATTCTACTGATGTTTTGATGTACTTTCTTCGCTCTACCATTACACTTCGGGTGTCCTGGACTAGTATTAAACCTATACTATTTGAACAATTTACATAACCTCGTCATTATATCTAACATAAAATTAGTTCCTTAGTCTGACAGAATACTCGACATAGCTCCATAAATCCACTCAGAAATTAACACCCTAGCAACTGTCTCTGCATTCTGATTTGGTATGGATATCATCACCAAGTATCTCGAAAAATGGTATAAAACAGTTAGAATGTACTTATTCCCGTCCAACATCTTAGGCATGGGACCAACAATATTCACTCCAATTCTCTCAAAGTGATGAGCTATTTCCGGTAACTCAGTAACTATACTAGTTCTGGTTTGGTTCTTCTCTTCAGAGTCCTCTTTTGGCAGTTGTCGCAATTAATTACTTAGTTGTCCACATCTTGTCGTCTTGTAGGAAACCAATATGATTTTGTAATTCTCATGTTGGTAGATCGTCTCCCAGCATGTGATAACATATAATCGTAGTTTTCACGCATAATATTTTCTATTTCTCCCCTAGATACAACTAGTCTTAAAACCTTGCTTAGTTTCCCTGTACAACATTCCATCCATTGTTGTGAATTGGGGGTTAGAAAAACAGCATCCTTGAAGTCACCCAGTGGTCCTGAGAGTTTAGAGTACTCGTCACCTTGACAGAGCTAGTAAAATAGAAATTTTGTGTAGATTAATAAACTACAGTGGCGCCCAAACTAAACAAGAGATAAAATGTAAAAAGAACAAGAACTACTACAACGTGAACCCAAAAAAGTGGATGTTACATTTCCTTGTGTCCCAAGTCCCCTCCTCCCGTGAGGCTTTCATCGGTTACGTACAAGTGCTCGAGTGTAGCCCTGTGGACTGGTATGCCTCTGACTACTTCCGTTATAAGTAGTACACAGGGCTGGGCCGAAAGCCCATGTAACGAGCTTGCTCGTGGCGGCGGCGGCCCAGAAATAGGTTGGACTCTGTGGGGCAGTGAGTTTAATCGCCGACAAGTGATGGCGTTGGCAGAGCGGTGGTATCCGGGCCTGCGGGTTCGGGGTTCTGGGCCTCGGCTCTTGGGGTTCAGAGCCTACGGGCCTTGGCCTCGCCGTTCATGCGGTGAGCTGTTTTAGAGCTCTGGTGCTAACCTGGACAGTTAGTTAGTGCATGTGTTAGAACATGAGCGCCTCCACTCGTACGCACGAGTAGTGGGGAATTACTTTCTCATGCGCAATGGGTGTAAACCCATTCCCATACACACGGGAAAGAATAGATATCAGAAGGTCGCTTCTGTGAGCTCCGGGTAGCACCCTGGATAGGTGGTAGGCATGAGTCCCCGGTGCCGGTCATACCAGTGTATACTGGAAACTGGGAAGGAGGGGAGTAGTTAATTCTCGCCTTCCCAAGTATCCGGCCTGATCTGGGTCATCCCACCTTCGGGGTGGAGGGTTGGAACCTAGATACTGCCCTGGGCCTTGATGTCCAGGGGTGCTGTGCCAGCCATGCCGGCTGTCTGAATGCTAGCTCGTTAAGTAGTAAATCTCCCAAGTCTTAGAACTGAAATGGTCTGATGTATGTGGTTAAAACTTGATACTAAATGTTACATGACCACAGCTTAAGACTTTATGGCTCTGAATAGTTTGTTTAAAATGTATATCTGTAAATAATTTGACCGGAAAAACAACACTGTATACTTGTTTTGAGCGGAAAATTTGTTTATTAACAGTTTAGCTTCTTGATGACTGATTTTTTTTAGAGTTGAAATATTTTAAAAATGGTTTTCATGATTTGGTTAAAATTGGGTGTCTTCTATCTAGTAATTTTTTTTACAATATTAATGACCTATATGTATTTTTTAATCTTAAAACACTAATTTATTAGTGGTTTACATAAACTGATTTTTGAAAAAATTGAATTTTTTTGAAAATAACTCTTGACGATTTGGTTTAAGATTGGTATCTGGGAAGTGTTTTAGATGATAAATAACAATGTATGTTTATTTTTCTACAGTTAATTAATTTAAATGTAATTTACTTGGGAAAATTTTTAGATATTTTTAGAAAATTGCCTTTAAGATTAAGTTCTAATTGGGTATCTGGGCATTCGTTTTTATGTTAAATGATAACGTATTTTTATTTTTACAGATATACATAGTTTGAGGATAATATACAAATTAATAACTTTATTTTAACTATTTGAATGGTTTTGTTTAAAATTTATATATGAAGAATGTTAATTAGGATATGCAAGAAGAAATAGGTAGCTTACTTGTTTTTATGATAAAAACTTTCTGTAGGTTAGTTTACTGAAATATATTTTTTCGCATTTTGCTCCAATTTATAATACACATATGAAAAAGTTTGTAAGATTGTATCATACTCTTTATTTCAATTGTGATTATGTTTTTGTTGACTCCAAACAATTGAAAATTACATAAGGTATAATTATCTAGTGTTTGTTTCGATAGTGAATCTCGTGCACGAGGAAAGGATCATTAATCTGTCGAATGTCTCGACTGGTGTCCTGCTGCATCTCAACTATCCCAGCCCACCTCCACCACACGTGGACTACATTGAACATCTTGTGGCGCCACTCGGCTCTGTGATCCTTCTAGAGCTATATCAGGTCATTCTAAGTGAGGAACCATTTTGTCCCGGTGGAGCTGGTGTCATCGAGGTGTCTGACAACTATGCTGACATGAACGGTACCTGGTGGTTTCTCTGCGAGGACTCCATCGGGGAAACATTAGCTATAGCATCATTTCTCCACACAATCCATGTCAGACAGAGGAGCGAGCAGTTTGGAGTGCGCTTGAATGGGACAATACAAGTTAAAAAAGGTAAAATATAGGTAGATTCAACAAAACACGTATTAATAAAATATTAGAGGTGACCGGGCCCAGGGTTCAATCCTCGGTCCCAGCACATATTTATCTAATTGCCAAACCCTTCCTTAACTTCTGACAAGACGTGTATTAATTACAACTTGTGAATGTGTGGAATGCCATGTCTCCACCGTGGTTCGGATCCCACATTAAACTGTAGGTCCTCCATTTCATCTCACAATCACCCTACCATTACACATTAGCATAAGTGTGTATAACCCAAACGGGTAGTAAGACGTGGTGCTAATTAGTAATAATAATAAATAATAATAATATAATTTAAAAATTAATAATAAAAATAATAAATAATGATAAAAAAAATCATTTCTTACATTATTTTGACATGACTTCACTGTTGAATTTTAAGAAACATCGAAGTTTATATTTATACAAATATATGTATTAAAAAATATTACATTGAAGAAAATAATAAGTAATTGTTAAATTCCTAAAGGGGCACTTTGATTATATATTTTTAACACACTCTACTTATGGATCAAATGCGGGATTAAAGCTGAATAGTTTGCTCTTAATATCAAATGTTGTTCACATATGTCCAACCCATTACTATTATTCATTTGCATATGATTCAGATACTAACTACAAGTTGAAACTTCTACGGGGGTCAGAAGAAAGCAGTGTGGAATCTTGTCTGCCCAATCCTTGTCAAAATGGGGGGAAGTGCGTAAGCAGTAGCAGTAGACGGACTTGTCAATGCACAAGCCACTTTACGGGTGAGTCTCTTTAATTAAAACATACATGGATAAAATAAATATAAGCAGTAGCAAATTTCGTCTATGGAACTATTCTAAGCTAACCATGAAATTAATCATACAACATTTTTACCCTTACACAGTGGAATTCGACCAAAAATGGATAAACATGTTTTTATCATCGATGTGTGTATGTGTCAAACCAAGGCATTGCGAATGACCTTTAATGCCCCTTTATTCCATTGGACTTCCCACTTCACAGTCTCGGAATTATTTTTGCTATATTTGTTTTTAGAGAAAAATCATGATAAATATTTTAATTTAATTTTTTAATTGTAGGATTTATTTTATATTATTTAAATTGCATGGAATATTTAACAGCTAGATATAGCTGATACTTAACTATAGTGTGTACTATTCTACAGCTACATTTATTATGTGACAACATCTCTACTGTCCTTAAGAGCAGAGGCGGCCTTGGGGTATGCAAGGCTGTTTGTTAAACATAGCTTATGTCCCTGGTACAGTCAATAGTAAAATAATAGTATCTTGCTTGTTGCACTCTTTGTTATCTCTTGTTTCACCCGATTCACCATTAACTAAATTAACTAATTTTGGATTTTTTCCCTGAAGTAATGAGTATGAAGACTTTTTTCTTTAATATTCTGAAAAATATTTTGTATCACAGGATCAAATTTGGAAAGAATCTTGACTAAGTCTAATAAGTTTCCATTGTGTTGTGGTTTTAGATACTCAATATGCCCTTGAATTGATACATTGTGCATGGTTAAATATTGTATGATAGACAATATTCTTTCCAAATTGTCTCACCAACGTTAGCTTTCAGACTTTAATTGACTGATTATTTGAATCAACTGTTTTGTTGACCAACAGTCTTTTTTACATATCCAACCATTTTAAAACACAATAGTAGTCCGGGCGGCGTACCAGCCGAATTTGACCTACTTTTCTCTGATTGGTCGATATAAATAGATCTGGCCTCTGATTG
>CABFWB010005427.1:7056-26313 GCA_902151455.1 Timema bartmani | reverse complement strand
AGACGAGATTATCAAAAATTCCTAGTTGATCTCTGCAAACAAATTTTAAATAAGTCTCCCCTCTTCTAAAAAATTGTCAAGGGTGCTAGTTGTCTCTCTCTCCCGCAATCATGCTCAATCTATCTGTTAGGACCTATAGGATAACTTCTGCATTAGAAGTCCTACTAGACAAGAAACAACTATCTAGCTGATGTTGTAAAAGAGACTACTTGGACTTTGTATCAAAGCAAGAAGTTATTGACTACCTTAAACAATTCACTTCAAATGGTGACCAGCTTGATAAGTTCTTCATGAATATTTTTTCTAGAGTAAATTCATCCCAGGAACTATTATATTTCACTAAAAAAATTCTTGTTCTCTTCCTTAGCAATGCAGCCGTTGAGTGACATTTTTCTGTGAATAAAGAATGTCTGGTTGAAAACCTACATGAGGACAGCCTTATTGCTCAACACGTTACTTATGATGCAGTCACTGGAGCTGGGGGACTTCTAAATATGACGATTTCAAAAAAGATGATTCATGCTGTTTGGAATGCATCAGGAATAAGGAAAGAAGCGCTTGAAAAGAAGAAAAAGATTGAAGTAGACTTAAATCAAAAAAGAAAAACGGCATCTGAAGAAATAAGAAAATTAGAAGTGAAAAGAACTGTTTTGCAGAAAGCAAAGGAAGAGGCAGAAGTGGTAGAACATAAAATTAAAAATTGAAAAAGTTTTGTGGTTGAATGAATATTAACTTTTCTACAAAAATATTTTGTTTTTGGTTTATCATCTTAATTTTTAATAATGTAAGGTAACTGCAAATATCTTTATTTCCAAGTAATTTTCATCAATCTAATATTTGTTGGTTATCTTTCATTGAAGATTCTCTATCTTTATTACTATATATTTATTAAACAAATTCATTATCAAAAATACAACTTATGGAAAGTATCGACTGTCAAGGGGTGGTGAGGATAATAGTTATTTTTTGTGGTAGAGTAAACTCCCTGCTGTAATCATTCTTTGAAGTTGCGCCACCAAGACTGATTACTTGTACCTCTAAAGTTCGAGTGAGGTGAAATGACCTACCTATTTTGTCAGAAGAGGTATTTTCACATACCTCCCAGGGTTCTTTTACATGCCACATGGAACCGACAACTTTACTTCCCCTCTGAAGGAAGTTGAGCTATGGTTTTTTCTCACTAAAGAAAAAGCCTTTGGCCTCTTTTGGGTTCGAACCCACAAACATCGGTTCCTTAGGCGAGCACTTTACCCCAAGACCACCGAAGTCGACGGTGGTATAGATCATTCAAAAAATGTAATATGTGTGTGTGTATGCACCTATATTAAAGATGGGTCTGATCCACCTTTTTTCAAATCTGAAACTTCATTTTGCCATCAAATCCCTAATTAAAATTTGAATTTTAGAAACTATTGTACTCATATGTGTTTAACTTTCCCAATAACTAGGATTTTTTCCTTCACTTTTGATTTTTACATTAAATGGTAAATTAATGATCTGGGGTTTGGTAGTTAGGTTTTCCTATCATTAATTTGGCTTTAACCACAAGAAACTAATTAACTATTTTAATACCTTTAAAAAATAACTCAAACTTAGTACTTATTTAAAAGAAATTATTATGATTTTATTCTTGAATCCATGAATATTCCTTGTAGGTTCTAGGGTCCCATCCTTAGTATATACTAAAATATATGCGTCAATACACTTGATTTTTAATGTAAAAATATTTAACTATGACAGACCTAAGCCTAACCTAACTTTCTATCATTTTATGATTTTGAAATCAGGATTGTTTGTCTCTTGAGTACCTTTAATATATACTGGACTTCTTAAAAAAAAAAATATACTGGAAATATACAGAATTTCAAAACTATAGTGAGGTAGACACCCTTTTGTACCAAATCCACTTTGAATTATTTGAAACTTTATATGAGTTTTGTTAAATATAATATAGATGGGCACCAACCTGGGAAAATTATGGAAACTAAATTAGGCTGGAATTTTGAGCTATATGCAGATACTGAGCGCTAAAATTTGTTTCCGGACATTAATTTTAGAATAAGCATGTTGATTTTCAGGTAACCTTTCATTTTTAAAAATATGTTTCAAAACACAATTTTATGCATAATTTTCTAGAAAAAATCTTGACAATTGTGTAAATCTTTTTGAAAATGACTTGAACTTGCATAAAATCATAATGCTTAATTCGATTAGTGTCATTAATTTTTTGTGTGACAGTCGTGAGCTGTGGCATATTTATGTGATCTAACATTTTCATACATACTTTTATTTGACTTGTATGATCACAACTGGCAGCTGCAAAAGACTCAGATATCTGACACAATACTGGTAGATGTGTACATTTCACTGGTGGAAAAATGACTTTCCTATTCAGAATTAAAATAAGTGATTTGAATGTAGGGTATCCATATTCTTCTGAATGGATTCTCTTCCTAGGGGCAGTTATCTAAAAATCATTACTTGCACCGCCCTTAACAGCCACTAAAAAGCCAATAAAAAGTTCAAAAAATTCTAAAGCGGGATTACATTTTCACACAGAAGTAATAAAATTCTAGTCCTAGTCCCCTATTCTAGAGAACTTTTATATTGTCATATGATATATAGATCGTTAAGTTAAGTGTGAAATGAGTAATAACTCAAAAATTAACATTGTATAGGCTTTAAATTATCCAAATATTTACTTCTAAAATTCATACAATAAGCTATTTTTTTACCATTAATTTAAACGGGAATGACATGGGATGTGGGTTCAAATTATCCAATATTTCAAATGAATCAGAGTTGAATTATTAAGATCCTACGTTTTAACAATTTCAAAGATGGTGGTTTATGCTGTAAGGACTTCATCATGAATAAGAAACGAAGTAAATGATTGAAGTAGACTTGAATTGAAAAAGAAAAACGGCATAGGACCAAAAAGGAAATTAGAAGTAAAAAGAAGAACATTCCTGCAGAAAGCAAACTGCTAGAACATGAAATGTGAAAACCGAAAGTTTTGTGATTGAATGTTAATTTTTGTCTTTATTCTAAATATCCTTAGGAGGGGAAGTAAAGTTGTCGAATGTGGCATTTAAAATAACCCTGGAAAGTATGTGAAAATACCTTTTTTCTGGTTAAATAGGTAGGCTTTTTCAGTCTCGCAATAGACATTCTCGTGTACTGATATAGTAAGTTGGTTAACAAAGTGCACATTATATAAGTTAATCCTTTTGCTGGAAAAATTATTTTTAGTTTTTCACCCTCCCATGGGTTTATTTATTTTTTCATCACTGCCTGTTCCTAGATCTTCCTGGTTCTCTGTGTAACCTACTGTGTATACAAATATAAAACATTTGTCTACTTTTGACACCTCTTAATATATTTGGTTACAATTTCAAGTGTTTATTTTATAGTTTGGTATCCTGAAAAGGAGCTTGCTAATTTTGTTAAATGTATCGAAACTATTTAATTTTGGGTATAAATAGTCGATTATTTTCTAAAACAAAATTATGTGAATTTCAGCATTAGTCATGTTTAGTAACTAGATAGTGTCTCATGTTATCTTTTTATTGTGACATCATTAATATATAGGCCTACTATTAATTTTAGGTTTGTTGTGCCATTTAAAATTCAAACATAAATACAAACAAACGCGTTTTTTTCCTTCAACCTTGGTATGGTATTTCACTCTTGCAAGATTGTGTTGTTTTGTCCTAGCAGCCTATGTTTATAAGTGCTTTTAAAAAAGATACATCCAATATAATAAAAAATATATAGAGATACTGGAAAAATTTGATTTTTTTTACTATTCAAAAAAAACTAAAGGGAGCTAGCACTTTTTTTCCTCTTGATTCTTCTAAATCAAGCTCAATACTTTTTCAAAAAATTTGTAATTCCTGACTACAATTGTATTTTTGAATGTTCTAGCCTGCTGACAAGCGCAAGTTCACCTATGGAAGCTTAAATGCCAATAACCGTCCTGTGACTCCCCCCCGTGGCACAGCTAATAAAAACAAGAAGAAGTGAACATTTCTGTTAACAAGCTAGGGGAATGGGATACAACTCCAGACTCAGCACCAAAAAAACTTTGTTGGCTTTGTGCATTTTTTAAAATGAAATTGCTGTTTCTGGTGATACTGTTTTATTTTTTAAAGTCCTACTCAACATATTGAATGTGTTGTTAGATATAATATATTGTGAATTTTTTTTTATTTTTGCCAAGTTCTTCAGTTTTTAACACTGCCAAGTGTTTACTTTACATATTCTCTATTGAGAGTAATTATTATTTAAATATATAATCACTTAATTATTTTGTCTAATAATGAAGGCACTTTGTCGATATGATTTTTATGTTGAGTGAAGCTTCATGTGTTCAATTACACACTTTATTTATTAATTTCAGCCTCCTAATTGTTAAACTGTTTTGAGTTTGTATTATCATTTAGAATATTTAGTTGCAAATAAGTACTACTATATATATGTTTCTTTTAGAACTCGATCAAATTAGTTGCACAAATTTCCATGTGTTAAAGTTCCAATATGCTTGCCAATGCTTTTGTATAGTAAGAAATTTGAAATTAAATTAAATTAAATAACCCAATTCGATAGTTCATAAAGTTACATCTTTTCATTTTTGAATCAATGTTTTTTGTAGCTGTTAATTTTAAATATGTTGTGATTTTATTTTTATTTTTTAGCAATTTTTAATTTTATCTTTAACACTAGGGAAATGCACCTGCATTAATTTAGAGTAGTATGGGAAAATTACACACAAAAAAAAATCTTTAAGTGCACCTGGCTAGGATTCAACTCCTGACATCCCCATAAAAGGCAGATAAATGCAGTGTGAGGCGACACTACATACTAGTATATACATCACTTTATTTACATTTTCACAATCCACACTTTTAAATATTTTGGTATTAGTTCACACACACACACACACTTTCTTTAGCAAGTCCTTAAAAATAGGAATGCCATTTTAAAACTCCAAACGATAGTTTTCACAGAATTATTTTAATATATAAGTATCATTTAATTTTCATTTGAATTCTGTTTGGGTGCTGCAAACAGAATTACTAAACTGAATTTAAATCTTGTAGGAATGTCCTAACTTTCTATTGGAACCGGCTAATATAAGATGTGACTGTCAACACAACTGATTAAAAACTCTAAAACTTTAAAAAAAAAAAATTGGGACCTATAATTATGATAAATCTGGTGGGGTATGAACTTGAAAATTAGGCTTGTCAAGGAGGCACCAAAAGGGACTAGCTCTTCACATAGGTATTGCAGGTTCTGGCTAAAGCTCTTTCATTCTTGATCTTTAGCTCTTGTCATGGTAGTCGTCTGGACTTGGAATTGTTCTCTGTAACGTTCAACTTTCTCATGAAGGTAGATTTGAATTATGAGTGGTCAGGCTAGGGAAGTCAAAGGTGGCATTTTCCTTGTATCTGGCATTGGACATATTTGATACATTCATGTTAAATTCGTTTGATCATAAGGGCCATTTTGAACATTAAAATTACTAAGGGTACCACATTTTAAAAAAAATCTATCATTTTCTTTAGTAAAAATAATTCCAACTGAGTATAATTATTTTTCTTCCCCCTAGCATTACATCTTACATCCCTTTGGGTATATATAATAATTACAATAACGGGCTAGGTATGAGGAAGGTTGAATTTAGAGGAAGTGTACCCGCGTTTTCATGAAGATAATTGGACAATTTGTAGGAAAAACCATCCTCAGTATACCCCGTTGTTGGCAGTATAGTATTTTGCGAAAGACCACGCAGCCACTGACGAAAGTAACTAAGAATATTTTTATTACAAAAACAAGAGAGTAGGTCCCCTGTATAAAACATTAAGACTAACCCTAGAATTTTTACTAAAAATATGCAATAAAAATGCAGGCCTTAAATATTTTGCAAAATCATTTTAATATTTTTTGCAAAAGTGTGTCTGTAAGTCGAATTCTTTTGGGTGTCAGGTCTTTTTCCTAAGAGAAAACACGTGCTGCTAAATATTGAACTTATTTGGTGCGCAAATTAAACAATGTTTTGTAATTGATCCTTGTCAAAGTAAGAAGACAGATTTGGAACACCAACCTCTAGTGCCAGAATTCTCAAATATCACATTTCAAAATGTTTTATATCCTCAAAGTTTATAAAAAGAAGATTAGGGTTGCATTGGTTGTCATCAGTTTGGTATTAAATTTGCAATACCAATTTTTTTAACAAATGTTTTGCTACCTCTACAAAAATTAAAATGCATTGGGGGCCGAGTGGCTTAAGCCACCACGCTAGCTATATACTGGCTTGCCGACGACGGGGATATTTGGGTTTGAATCTCAGTCATATGTACGGGTGTTTATTTTTCTTAATATTTTTCTACGCTACACCACTGTGAATTCATGTAAATTTCTTTTAAAAAATGTTTTTCTCATTCCAACCCCATTAGTAAAAATATGTATGATATAATATTTAAATAAATTGAAAACTTTTTTTATTGTTTTGAGTAATGCAATCACTCTTTTCTTGTGTTTATTGAAAAATGTAAGTATTCAAATTATTGGGAAAATTCAGACAATTGTTTTCATGGAAAAATTATAACTAATGTGCCTCAGATGTTGGAGTAATCAACTACAAAAAAATGGCATTGAGATCAGAAAATTTGATAGTTTAGCTACATTATTTTGTGCTATTTGGTTGAGTGTATCGTTTCTAAAAACGAGGGAGTCTTGGATTCTATGTGTTTTGAATTTTAAAGAATAGAGGAATATATTGTGATTTGTATCTCCAGTATTTCAAAAATAAATTGTATGTCTTTTTTTTGGGGGGTTTATTTTTTCTTTCGACGTGATGTTCTATCTGTGGATGGATAACATAAGAATCCTAGCCTTGGCTACGTGTGTTAGCTGCATAAGGATTTTATTTGGAAGTCGATTCCTACTAGCGTGTCCTTGATATTGTACATCAAGCAGAGCAGTGATCCTGTTTGAGAATCTCTGCAGAATCTCAATTCATGTCTTCCCATGAGAAGGCTCCAGGCAAGACAGGTACGGTTGGAGAGGAACTGTTATCCCTCGCTGTGGCTTCGGGGGTAACTGGTTGCGTCTAGTCGAAATGCAGTCTCTGGGTGACGTTTGTTTTTAGGCACCGGTCTCGCGGGTCTAGTGCTTGAGGGTAAGGAAGTGAGATGGGGGAGAAAACGTATGCGGGTTGTGGGGTGGCTAGGGGGTGCAAATGATAGCCCTCGGGGCTTAAAGGGAAAATTGGAGTAGGTAGAGTGGTTGGGGAGAGGATAAGACGAGTAGAGTAACTAGATAACTCGGGGGTAGGGACACATGGAGGTTTTGGACCGGAGTGGGGAGGTCCGGGTGTTACTGCCGGGGTAGTAGGAAATGGGCCTTCGGGTGGAGTATTGTTTAGCTGGCGACGTTTTCTTCAGGGTCTTCTGTCGGTGGGCTTTGCCGGTGCGGCGGGTGCAGACCATCCCGTGGAATCGTCGGTGACAAGGATAAGCAGATGGGAAGGGTGGAGAGGTAGAAGGAAGGAGTCCTGGCAACACATGTTGTGGGGGGAGGTAGGAGAGGTAGAAGGAAGGAGTCCTGGCAACACGGTTGTCGCAGTGGGAGGTAGGACGGAATCTATCAGATGGGTTTTCGCGTTTTGCAAAGTTTCTGAAACAAAGTGAGCTTATTATTAATACTGGTAGGGGGGAAAGTATGTTGGGAAACTGAATAAGGGTTTTTAGAGCTACGTGCGGAGACACTACTCTATGGAGGGCTGGATGAGAGCCTCCCAAACCACTGTTGACACATCTCGCTTATCCAATCAGGTCTTTGGGACGTTGATGGCACCCTCCAGGGTCGATGACGTAATTCACAAGCCCCTGGATAAGAGGATTTGGTGGCACCGGGAAGTCTGTCGTAGAAGGACTGCGCCAGCTTCCGGAAGTGGTCCTTGATGGTAGGCATATCCAGGTTGCGATGCAGAGTCTCATTCCAAACATACCAAGGTGCGTCCACAATGATCCTCAGACACACGCTCTGGAACACCTGCATCCTCCTCATATACATGTCCACCAGGTGGCCCCAAGCAGGACACGCATAGTCGAGGACCAGCCTGAGCAACTGCTTGTACTGGTTCAGACCGTTCCTTGTAGACAGGGCACTACGCCTGTTAAGCAGTGGACTTAGGATTCCCAGCCTTTGCCTCACCTTATTCAGTCTCTCAGTGCAGTGGGGTCGCTAGGTCAGTTTGGCGTCCAGCCTAAGTCCCAGGTACTTAGCACTGTTCGCCCATCTTATCTGCTCTTCAAACAACTGGCGGAGGGCCGGCCTCTAAAACTATCTTTTCCATTTGAAGAGCACTGCCGTGCTCTTCTCCATGTTAATACTTGTCTTCCAGGTGATCAGCCACCCCTCCAACTGCGTCTGAAGTCACCTCGCCACCAGCTGCCCTCGCCATGACTCTGCTACTAGAGCTGTGTAGTCCGCACACAGTGCCAACTTGGTGTCTGTGGATTTAGGAATGTCGTTCGCATACAGACTGAAGAGCACCGGGCCCACGAGGGAACCCTGTGGCACTCCAAATCGGATGCTTCTGACTTGGGGAAGTGGCTTTCCCAAAGGTAGTGGAGAAGGTGTGGTGGGGTAGATAAGATTGTACTACCTTAGCTAAAGTATGATTTTTGTAGGAAGAACAGTAGAAGTTAGTTACTAAAGTTACTAAAACAATTTTAATATATCCATACATCAAGTCTTGTTATCTGTGGCTGTCACTTTTGATAGATATTATCAATACCTATAAAATAACACAAATAATAAAATAAAATGTTATCACTGTTGGGCAAAAATAAATATATTTGAATTTTCTCTACTGTTCTTCCAACCAAAATCAGTGCATAGTTAGAAGGTCAGGTTCAAGGAGAGGAGTTTGAAAAGGAGACCTTTGTGCCAAACACGGTCGAAGGCCTTTGCCACGTCGAGAAAGACAGCACCAATCAGCCTGTAGATGTTGAAGTTCCTAGTAACCTGCTCCACGAGCCGGATGAGTTGGTGGGATGTAGCGTGTCCCACCCGAAAGTCGAACTGCTCGTCCACCAAGATGCCCACCTCGGGAACATGTCAGTCTCATCAGTAGAAGTCTCTCAAACAACTTGCCCAAACAGTCGAGCAAGCTGATCAGTCGGTAAGACGAAGCTAGGGCCGGGTCCTTACCCAGTTTATGAAAGCAGAGGACGTGTGTGTGCTTCCAGAGCTCAGGAAAGTGACTCAGGAGCAGAACGTTGTTGAATAACTCCACAACGCCCCCAAGAGCAGCTTTTTGAGGACCGCGTTATTGATACCGTTGCGTCCGGGGGCCTTGATTAGTCTTAGAACGACTGACGCCTGTGACATATCTGTCGCCTCCGTGGGTTCCGGTTCATCCAAGGGTCTGTACGAGATTGCACCGATGATTTGAGCCACGTGCGCAATGTTCACGGGTTCTGACGGGTCGTCGGTCGGTACAAATTGTTCTCTAATTGCTCAGCAAGAGCATCGGCCTTCTCCTGGTCAGAGTTGGCCACCCCGTTACGATCCACAATAGGTGGCCTTGGTGTGGGGCCCCGTATCAAGTTCGTCATGCGCCACAGGGACCTGTCCTGCACGCACAGGCTCTCAATCTTGTCCTCCTAGACACCGTTCTGATATTCTTGAATCGTCTCGCGAACCGCTTTGCGGCTCCAGTTGCCTTGTCTACCGGACCCCTCGAGATTTGCCAAGCCTTCCTAAGCCGATTCTTCTCCTGGACGTGCCTGAGGATAGAATCGTGCAAAGAAGGCTGTGGCGCCCTCTTAGGACGGCGCCTCGGTGTCGAAGTTTTGAGCGACCCTTTGATGGCGGAAGTTATGAGCTCCGCACCGCGATTTATTTCTGCTACTGTTTCGAAAGGTAGGTGTGGCTCCCAACCTCTCTCTCAACACATTAGTGAACCTGTCCCAGTTAGTACGCTTAAGGTCGGTTTTTTCTGGGGGGTCTATGAAGGACACTGCATGTCCCAGGCTCACAAGAACGAGATTGTGATCCGAGTCTAGCTCAGCTAGAGACTTAAGCACCAAACCGCCTTATGATCCCTCTGGAGACAACGAAGTCGAGGATGTCCAGGAAACCAAGGGGATTGTGAGGGAAGTGGGTGGGGGGAGGGGGGCGGAAGCCACCAAGCCGTGTAGATCTATGATGTCGCGGAGCAATCCGCCACAAGCATACATAATCCTAGAGCCCCATGAATATTACTTAGTGTTGGAAGTCACCACCGATTAAAACAGGCGTGGTACCTCCAAGCATCACCTTCATGTCAGCCCTCTAAGCCCGGTCGAACCGGTGGAAGGGAGGGAAGTAGATGGAAATGATTTGCACACTGGGCCGATAGAGGTCACCAGTTGGGTAGCTGTTGCTTCCATGTGTTGGCGAGGAGGAAACGAGATAACGTGATGGTCAAGGCCCCTTCGGACCAGGACCGCCGTCCCACCGCTTTCCACATCCCTCGCTCTGTCGCTCCGATGGCAGATGAACTCTGCTAACTAGAACCTCATTGTGGAGCACAAGTGGGTTTCTCCCAACAACATTACATCAACATGATGCTTTGCCAGGAAACTTTTAAGCTCATCCTTCTTCCCTGCGACTCTGTTAGCATTCCAGAGTGTGACCGTAAGCTCCTTCAGCACTGGTGGTCCTCTATTCGGGTGTACTGCCATGAGAGACCAGGTGGCCACGGTTACTCCTCGGAGATTCCTGGATCTTCCTCAAGAGACTCGATGAAAAGTCCCATGGATCCAGTCCCGGAATACCCTTGAGTAGCTCAATGCAATTTTTGATCTTTGCACTGTCATTTTCTGGGGTAGGTGTGGAGGGCGGGTTGGGGGTGGGGGTGGCAGGGGCGAGAGGGGTAGGAGCGGGGATTGGTAGGAAAGGGTTGGGAGGGTGTAAAGGGGTGGGGAAAGAGGTGCAGGGTGCATGGTAGGGGGAAATGAGGGCTGGGATTGGGAGAGGAGCGGTCTTGGACGGGTCCTCAACCGAGATGGAAGAATCGAATGCTACCGGTTCTGGTAAGGTGGCTTTGGCAGGTGCCTCGGCCTGAGGTTGAGGGGTTGTTCTCCCTGATAGCACACTGGCGAAAGATTGCACCAGTGGCTTTGGTGTTGGAGCTGGAGTCATGGTCACTCTCTGTACCGCAACGTGCCCCGAGGGCTTCTGGCCTTCGCTCAAACTATCTGTACTCCCTTCTTACAGTCCCCGCCGCCCGCAAGGACTTGTACGTGGGACATCCCTGCCATGCCGAGGAGTGGGCTCCTGAGCAATACAGGCACTTGGGGGGAGATTCTCTCTCCTCCGGGCACCCACCCCTCTCATGGTCACCACCACAAAACCCACACCCAGGGCTAGCGCAGCAATACCTCCGTACATGCCCAAACTGGAAGCAGTTCTTGCACTGAACCGAGCCTCCGGGAGACTTGTACCTCTCCACACTGACGCGGAGCCCCCGGGAGACTGTACCTCTCCACACTGACGCGGAGCCCGCACAGGACTGATATGGAGTACAGCCCTGTGGTATGCTCCCTGGGAGTCAGAGAGACAACAAAGTTCTGCAACCGCTGCCTTTCTCCGGTCCTCTGATCCAGTTTCCACTGGGAGAGCATCTGGGTGATGGATTTCACCAGGAAACCCATCTCCAGCAGCTTTTTCTGGATGTCGCCAGGGTTTATCCGTGTCAGGAGTCCATTCACCATGACCCTGACCAGTCGCTCCCATCCCAGCTTGTAGGACCACTGCTGGATCCCCTAGCTCGGCAGGAACTTCTGGAGGGTGCGGTAAGCTTCCTCCGACCCGCACTGGAGGTGCACTCGATCCCCCAACTGCCTGACTGCCTCCACAGGCTCTCGAACCTTGGATCGGATGGCCCTCGCCACCTTGGAGTAGTCCTCCACATCACACAAGATGATGGGAGGGATCTTCCCCTTGGCTTTGTGAGCCGGCCCAGAACCACTAGTACCAGGCTGGGGTGAGGCACGGCTTGTGTTGATACTTTTAGGTTTCCGCCGCTTCCCACCTTTACCCAACGCTGGTGTACCCTGGCCTGGGCCACCGTTGCCTTCACTCATCACTAGAGCTACCACCTAAATGGTTAGGGTTGCCCCCCAGTAGCTTCCTGGTGTTGCTGGCCTTACCCCTTCGATGGAGTCTTACGATCTGAAAACCATCAGACTCATGGCTCGACTCATCGCGCATCAACAGAGGGTCTGGTCCTGAAGACAGTCCCTACACGTCCACAGAATCGCACAAGCTGTCGACACGCTTGAAGCAGGTGCGTCCTGGTCTTCCGAGTCTGAAGAGAATTTAGCTGGGCGTTTCTTATCTACCGACACCCCTTGGCAGGAGGTGTTGGAGTTGACGCAGGTTTTTGAGGCCCTTGTGACATTGCTCGTGTCAGTGCCGCTTGCAGCGGTCTTTACCGGCGAACGACGGCTAGGCTCCCCCTGGTCAGGGCTTTCGTTGGCACTGTTAGGTTTCCACCCATCATGCTGGCGAGAGCTTTGGCCATCCTTCTCGGTTTGCGGGCTATCGGCCCTGAAAAGGGCTTCCAGTTCATTTGGGCCATCAGCGCCACACACACTTACTGTAGTTAGAGATGCCCTGCTGGTCTCGCCCGCATCGGCATTGCTGCTGACACTTTGTAGGGGGCCGGCACTGACCAATGAGCCGAGGCCCAAGGATGCACTACCGGATGCCCAGGTGAGTCCGTCAGCAGCACGCACACCTCCAGTAGTTGGAGGGGCCCCGCTGACTTCACCCTGGCCATCTGCGCCCACTGCACCGGTAATTGGTGAGGTCACGCTGGCCATCATGTTGGCCCTGGAAAGGACCGAATCGTCACTCGCCTTGAAAAGGGCCAGGGGTTCCTGGTGGCAGCCGCCATTGGCACTCTCACCTTCGATAGTTGGAGGGACCCCGCTGGCTTCGCCAGATTGGCTGCTTTTTGCGCCCACCTCCCGGTAACTTGGGAGGTCGCGCCAGCCTTTTTTGACCCTGGAAAGGGCCGATTCGTCAACAGAAGGTGACTCTTGCTGGGTACGGTCAGCAGCACGCTTACCTCCGGTAGTTGGAGGAGCCCCGTTGCCTACACACGGTATGCTGGATCTTGCGCCCACCTCACCTGTAATTTGGGAGGTCACGCCAGCCTTGTTGGCCCTGGAAAGGGCTGATTCGTCACCTGAAGGCGACTCGCGCTTGCTTCGGCCAGCGGCACGCTCGACTCCAGAAGTTGGAGTGGCTCTGCTGGCTTCGGCCTCCACTGCAGGCTTGTTGCCCCTCGAGAGGACAGCTGCCGCTAAAGCATCGGCCTTCGGGCCTGTGACGGACCACTTGCCACTCGGCATGAGCTCCTTCTTGACAGGAGGAGCCTTCAGTCCCCGTAAACGGAAGTCTTCGACTTCCCCAGCCTGGACAAGCTTGCTGCTGACGGCGGATCCCCTGACGCTCACTGCCAACTTCTTCCTTCTCAGGGTCGGTCGCTTCCCAGGCCGGGGATTCTTCAACGCCTCATCCGGCGGTCTTATCCTGACCCCGACAGCTTTCTTCACCTTCACCGTAGGTTAAATCCGGTCGTAAAATAGCAGACGCTAAAGATGCTCAAAAAGCCAGGAACACGTAATGGAGGCAGGACGACACTTTGCACTCCTGTCAGTTCTCTTTGGCGCTGAGCACAGTGGGGAAATCGCCACAGACGGCTCAGAGAACATGGACTGTGGAGCGGTCCAGGCAGTAGAAATGGTGGGGAGGGGGGCCTGTGCAAGTGCGGAGGAAAGATACAAGGGCCGACTGAACAGTGAGGCACAACAAAATGATACTGACAAAGTTATATTGGTTTTGATGTTGGGGCCTCTTTTTAGAAATCAATCTTAGATCGAAAGGGGGGTTTCTGAAAGTCAGGGCAGTTAAGGGTTGAATGTTCTGAGATGATGAGGCTCATGACTTATGGGGATTTTGACATTTTGTAAGGAGACAATGTTGAGTAATTCAGGGAGGGGGAATAGGGAAATCTCGGATGTCTGATAATTTCTGGGAGACAGATCGGAGTTTCTTTGTCAGTCTTATTGAATTCCCCTGGGCTTCTGCATCTTCTGGAGTTTGTCATTTGGAAGGGTTCTAGAACTCTGGTTGGTCTGTAATATCTTTTGGTTTCTGAAAGGTCTGTCTTATGTCTCTGGAGTGGGTCTGGTTCCCTGAGTGATCTAGTTCAGGGGGGTGGACTGATGGTTCACTAAAAGTGGTAGGGGAGCCACCAGACAAGCATGTACCCTGTAGAGGAAGAGGGTGCACTGAAGAGATTAGGGGAGCCGCGAGCAGTAGGTATTGGAACATACTTCTTAGAGAACAGTAAGAATAAAGAAAAGGTCTTTTGTTTAGATAAGTTTAATGCTCTGATATATAGCTAATTAGGCTATTTATTTTATGTTGACTTCTTTCATTCTTCGTGAAGCAAATGTGAAGCTTGCTTCACGAGAGGGGTAGAATTAATGATCACGATGGTTCCGTGCCCGGGGTAGTTCCGCCATGGGCCGCTACTGGTAGGACAATCGGATAACGTTAGAGATCTGGTCGTCGTAAGGGGTAATTCCAAATTAATCTAATTAAAAACAAAAATCTATCAAATAAATACACAGTATAACTTTCTTTAGCCTGCACTTTAGCCCTATTAGTTTTTCTATTAAATACTTCCTGCTTGTCATTGCATTCACTGTACAATTCAATCTATTCGCTGTGCTAAAACATACCCCAAAGAATACAATATTGAGTCATTTGACCACACACAGTAAAAGTAAAATGAAAGATGAACAGAAAAAAAAATTCTTATAAAACATTTGCCTAAATTTAAAAATAATTCAGGCATTACTTGAATTGTTTACAACCTGCCCTCTCATAAGTTTTGGATTGACACTCATAAATCGACATAAGTTCCTCAAATTTATATATTGGTAAATTAATTTACGAAAGAATATTTAGAGCTTATTGTGGCACTCCTAGTGAGGCAACATTTCATTGTGTAGGGGATTTATCAATCCATTGAACTGTAGCATTGTATGTCAGCCAACAATTCGATTTCAGTAGCATCTTTAGCTTTGTCTATTGTGCAGGTTTTTTTGTTTTGTTTTTTTAATAATCATTCAAAAATTTAAAAAATATATATATTTTTCATGATAAATACAAATTTCATATTTTTCGGCTATGTAACTTGTTTGATTTTAGTAAAATTTTTTATAAACACAATATAAAAGAAAGTGGGGGAATAGTTCTTTATTCCTGCTAAACTTATCCATTGTGAATTAAACCTATCTAAGTTTAGACATTGACATTACTTATTGTTGTACACTCCTAACTAAACTTCATAGGACATTCCCAAAAGATATAAAATCCAACTTTATATAAAAATACTTTAAAATTCTGACATATTAGTGTATGAAATGTGGTTTTGAAACCACACGAGTAAATAAATTATGAAATGGTTTAGTTTAAAATAATAAAACATGCTCAATTTGTTTTTCTCAATAACTACGAAGAGGTTTGTTAGCTATATTTCATTAATTTTATCTTAACACTAATAAAATGTGTGTATTTTAAATTTGCCAAGTAGTTAATTTAATTTTAATAAAAACTAGTTTAGTCACTGTAGACAACTTTTACTATAATTCATTACATTAGTATTAGAAAAGTTAAAGGAATCTAAAAATAAAACAGAAAATGTGCACAATTTTTCATGTAAATGAAGTAAAATATTAGTTGTATGAACTTTCACATCATTTTACATGCCATATGTTTCATATCGGCATTGCCATTGCGTAGAATCTAAAAGTAATATCAAACATTAATGAAAATTCCAATATATTAGTTTATATTAAACAATGAAAGCAGTATAGAAGGGCAAGGCCTTAACACTTGCCAGAAAATTGTAGGTCTCAATATTCACAGTTAAATTTAGTTAGATTCAGAATTTCATGACCATGATCAACCTATAACCATTCTGCCATAGTCCAGTTTGTGTTTTACTCTCTTCTATTAAAGAATGGGACTGCTATACCCTGAAAATTACATAAAAGTGTGTTTCGTTGTGTTTTAATTGTGAACTTTGAGGCCTACAGTTTTTTGGTAAGTGTGTAAGCCTTGCCCTTCTATCTTCCTTTCAATGTTTAATTCATTATAGTCGTTTGGCGCCATTTTTCCTTTGAATATATCATGTTGGTTTTTTATAACAAATATTATTTATTTAAACAAATACATCTTTAATATGGGTTTAAATATTGATCCCTTAGCTTAAATCTTTATTTTAAATCCCTTTTGGGCCAAAAACTTGTGTATGGTTGGCCTATTCAGTGTATTAAAGTTGGGTACACTATTTTATTAACTATTATTCTCATGTCACTATGTACAAAGCATTTTAATGTATTAATTTTTGTATGTGTAAAGCGAAAGTAAAACGATTGAATAGTATACTATTTTTTTTAAATATATTTAATTCATCTTTAAAAGAGGTGTCATTAGAGTGCAATAATGTAATAAAAATATAAAAGATTGAAATGGGTTTAAAAAATCTTAATTTGAACTTTTCTTCCACTTCAAATATTTATATTGACTTTTCATACATGTGTGTGTTGTTTAATTAATCCCTGTGGAAGAATATTTTAGGTTGTGAAGAATATTATTTATTTACTATTGTTAATTTAATAAAAAGTTATAATTTATGTTTAGATGAACATTTGTTGCACAGTGACGACATAAATTATGCGAGTTAATGATATACATCATTGAGTATGTCAACAAAATTTAAAAAATATTAAACTAAAAACTTAAACTTTACATAAAACTTGCTCTTTTTACTGTATATAAAAACTCTCTCTCTCTGTACTCTTGTATGCCATAGTATGTAATTATGGCATATTAATAAAAGCTACAAAGTTATGCTCTTATAATAAAATCCTTTTTGCTCAGCAGCAACGACCAATAGCTAAAGCGGTTAACTTTTGTTATATCAAAATTGATTAAAACTGCCATTCTTTTGAACAATACTAAAAGTTGCCTGCATCATTAGGCTGGTAATATAAAGTATTAACCTGGTCTGCTGTAGTTTTTCAGTGACAAGAATGGTTTTTAATCCTGGCTAGATGTGCTGAAGACTTTTTTTTTCTAAATTGGTATTACACACAAATGTTGGTGCATTTCCTCTTATTTCTTCCATACTTAACCCTACCTTCATTTGTAGAGCCCAGACGAGTAGTAAAACTGGGTGCAAAATAAATGTATGTTAAGGGTACTTTTTTTTACGTTATGGCTTCAAAAACATAATGACGTTTATAATATACATACATTTTCATTTTTCTTCACAATGTGCTGTTCTCTACATAATTTATTCTACTCATGTTAACTAACAATCATTAATAATGTAATGTAAGTTTATTTATGAGCATAGATGATGAAATCTCTACAAAAAAAAAAGTACAATATGTGTTTTCTCAACTTTAATCATAAAGTTTCATACTTCAATTTGCTTCGGGAAATATTTTATATATTAAAATCATCTTCATTAAGAATCGAAATTAGGACTTCAAATCACAGCCTTATTATTATAATTATTACTATTATAATTAGTATAATTATTACTATTATAATTAGCACTGCGGCTTACTACCCGTTAGGGTTATAAACACAAGAATTTTATTATTTGTTATGAATTTAAAAATATCAAGAGCCTTAATTTAAAAATATTAGGTCACACCTTTGAATAAGGGCTCTTACTTATGCTACATGCATTTTCTTAGCGACTATTTGGTATAAAATGTCCAGAAAAATCACACTTTTTGACATTTTTAGCATCAATATAGCTGCCAACATTTAATGTCGTTAATCGAGAGGTGGTTGGCATGCACATGCAGTCAAATTTAGATACCTAGACAATTTTTTTGACAGTTACAACATTTACTATTTATGTGTCAAGACATGTGATCAGCAGCTGGGACTTTTGATGGATTGAATCAACACCTACAAAATAAATAATTATGTTAACTGCAAAAAAAAAGTTTGTGTTTTATAAAAGTTTCTTCTTACCAGAACTCTCCTATAGTATTGGTGTTGCCATTGTGAGATATGGTAACTCGCAATTATAACTGAGGGCATCTTTCCTCCACCTCCCCATCCCTCTCACTTCCCACCCCCTCCCCCTGTTCTCAACCCCCTAACCTGGGATAAATTTGCCCCATCTAGATTTATTCCCCTCCTGTAATATTCTCAAAAATGAATCTTAAAGATGGCCTGCACAAAAATAAAACTAGCTTCTACAGGCATCCAATTTTCAAAAGATTGGCATGGAAGGACAACTTATAATAGTTTTTCAAGGTATTTCATTTTTTTTAATGTACAGCCAGGTACAACTTGGATTAGATTGGTATCCAATTTTCAAAGATCTGATGGGATAGGACCTTTCCAAATAACTTTTAAGAGGAATCTAATTTTTAAAATTTTCAGCTAATTAGCTTCTTGGGTCATTTAAAAAAATGCGTTATTTAGGTTGAATAAAAAAAAACTAGAGGCTAAAATGATATGTCTAAGGTAAGCTAGGTTGAGTAAAAATGGAAAAGAAATTATGTGTCCATGGTAGAGAAAAGAAGGGGGGAGGGGGCAAAATCATGTAAAATCCAGATTGAGGAAAAAAGACACATTGAGACAATTTTTTATTTTTTATATATCTTCAATTTTTAGGAAAACATTCATCAATGTCCAGAAGAAAGATTAAGCATATATTTTTCTTGGGTTTTCAAGGGGGAAAGGCACACTGAAAACAAATTCTGACCCAAAGGGAAATATTAACATTATGTACATAAATTAATACATAGTTATTATCAAAACAACTAGCTATACATTTACAGAAATGATATAAAATCATTAAATGTTGAATAATTGAGCAGGAATAGTAAAAAAAAAAAAAATGGTATGGTGCACCGCACAGACTTTCTCTCTCTTTCTATAAACTCGTAAGATTTCTGAACGGAATAATGTACATTGTATCATCACCACTCCACATAAGAACATGCATAAAATAATATACAATGATATAGAATCAATGAGAAAAGAGGCGCATCTTTGTCCACCTAAGAACATTTCAAACAGTTTAATGTCTTCCACAAGGGTCAACACTTCGTATTAAAATTTCGATTTCTGGTTAAA
>CABFWB010005426.1:0-35466 GCA_902151455.1 Timema bartmani | reverse complement strand
GGGGGGGGGGGGACAGACTGATCCTATCTGTGATGGCAGGAGATTATTAGGATTTATTTTTAAACAAAACCCATCTTGAAGTAATTTAAGGTGTTTTAATACATAGGTGGTATAAATGTTTGAAAACTCGAGAACTATGCTGTAATGTTATTCATCTTATCAACACACCCTCCTTTTAAGACCAAACACACTGTACTTTACCTTTTAAATTGAACAAACTGTTTTATTTTTCCCATCAACTTCAAGATGAGTCTAAAAAAGACTCAACTCATAATTTTCAGCTTTAACTGGAGTTGTTGCAACCGTCTAAGATTTCTTCACTTTCATTTGTTAAATGACCATAATCAGCATCTGTTAAGTGGATCATTATAGTGATTTGATAATTAGCACAGTAAACACTGAAATAATAATTTAAGTTTAAATTAATATTCTTGAACAGCTACATGTAAGGCCTAGTTAAGGTAATCTTTAATTACAATAGTGCCATATTGCTTTCCATATATTTAACTACAACATATTTATAGTGCATTAGCGTAGCCCAAGTTTGTATGAAAAAAGTAATTTGAAGTCTCAAAGACTCTTAATAGTATAAATTTGGACTTATTGAAATTCAAATACATTTTATTTTTAAGACCAAAGATGAATACAGTAGTTTGTTTTCACCAATGTAAAGTAATTAAAATCTGTGAATGAAATAACTTGGAAAGCACGTGAGGTTTGTATTTTTGAATTAATTTACAGAAAAGTAAGTAGTTTCATACAAATTATCAAAGGATGAGTATTGCGCTTGTACATCCTACCCAAACTCTGTCACTCTTGTCCGTTGCACAAGATCAACGGACTTAATTGATAAATCAGTTCTCTTTGTTGTGCAAAATGTGACCAACCATAAAACTCAAACTGTGTGCTGTTGTACTATCATAAATAATTAAGAGTTTAGTCAATCTCTAATTTAATTGAAATGAACTTTATAAAAAAAAAATACTTTAATAAAGTTTGTTGATGATAATAAATCAACATCTAAATCAGTCTTCTTGTGTGATTCATATGGCTTTGATTACTTATACATTTAAATGAATATAATGTATAAAATTCAATATGCCTAAGAAAGGTTGAAAGACTTGCATATTTTATTTGTTGCATATTTGTCTAATAGAATATAACTTTATTTACAGTTGTTAAGCCTTGCCATTGTGACTGGTCAACAGAAGACGGTGTTATATTCCAGAATATGGTCCTGGACAAAGAGTTTGTGGCATTGGTTCATGAAGTCACAAAAGATGACCATGATTCAAGTGAAACTATTTTGGGACTGGCTCTTATTGATACATCAAATTCTAAAGATTTAATAATTGGTAATATCTTGGTGCAAGAAGGCAGAGCCATAATCTCTTAATTTTAATTTTAGGCAACTATTAAATGTTATAATAGAATTTGAATACTTTATACATTACTTGAATGATTTCTAAACTTAAGTTGCCAGGTTTTACCCCATCAAATCCTTTTATGTAAAGATAATAAATGCTCCATATTAATTGGTTTATCTCCAAGTAAATAGCACTTGATTAAATAAACATGCTCAATAAATACAAGAGTTTATATTCAATAACTAATAAAATAATACATCACTTATTAATTCCACCACCAAACTGAGTGAGTTATCTTAAAACTTCCTAAATGGTGAATGTTTGTTGAAAGTTCAACCCATTTTTTCATGGCCAAAAACAGATTTGAATTCATAAAGAATAAATAACAACATTGTTAAAATAAGTTAAATTTTACTATGTTTTTTATATTTTATATGTTAGTCATATTATCTTTAGTGACTTTTAATAATTATTATTGTACAATGTATAAAATATTGACCAAATATACCATTAAGTTTGTTTTGTAAAAACTTTTGTATTACTAAATGAGTTTAAATTTGGAAGAAGGTATAGGAAAGGTGGATAGAAACCGATAGAAACTGTGGTCTTCTTTTTATTGTAAAAGCCATATTGTGTTCGTTCCTTTTTTTATATTTCTATCCACCTCTCCTGTACCTTCTTCCAAATATAATACATTTACCTCATAAAGCTAAAAGAGGTTTTCCTCATAGAGATAAATGATTTAAATTAATTAGCAACATGTAAATTCAGAAAAATGACATCCACAAAGGTTTGAACCCTTGTTGTACAGCTTAATGTGCTCCACCAACTGAGCCATTCAAGTATACTAATGCAGCCAAGTACTACCAACGCTTGCTACAAAGACTAGATCCTAGACCTAGATAACTCAGTTTGTAAAACTTTGTGCATAAAGTCGGATGACCCGTGTTAAAATCTACATGCCCAGGTGTAGTTTTTCTGAATTTTCACAACCTAATAAGATAAAGCCAAATGGGTTGACAGTTCTGTCTGCTACTGCGCACAACGTCGCCACCAAGCCATGCAGCGGCTTTGGGCCAGTTTCATAGTTAGACTTAGTACGCCTCAAGTGCGGCACTATACTAAATTATTTCTATGAAATTTGTGTTTTAACTTACAAAAGCTATGGCAAATGATTCAAATGTGAACTAATGTAAGAAATGCATTATGATATTAGACATCCTTTTCTACTTCCTAAACTAAATTATCTCACCGACATTATAATTAATTATTGCAATGCCTAATGCCTATCGTCATGTTAAATTAAGAACTACTCAATCATTACTTCAAGGTCATTACTGAATCCTTTATTCCCGCAGTGCAATTAAGAATCGTATCTTTAGGCGCTTGGGATGCTTTCGATTCAAGGCTAGCACACTTGCACCATTGATAGGAAACCTACCTGATGCAATAGTACAGCAGATAAGACCATTCGTGAAAGTCAAAGTTGATTATGAGGGGCCATTCCCGATAAAATTTACTCCAACTAGAAATGTAAAAATTCACAAGGCCTACTTGTGTCTATTTGTGTGTATGGCAACAAAGACCGTACATTTAGAAGTCGCGTCAGACCTAAGCATGATAGTCTTTCTGGACGCATTTCTACTATTTAGATCACGACAGGGCATGTGTTGTGATATCTACAGTGACTGTGGTACAAATTTTGTAGGAACCCATTGTCCTTTTACTGAACTCCAACGACTCCTATAGTCTCTCCATGAAGCCAAGAGGATATCTGACGCTCTCTCAGCGAATAGAATCATATGGCATTTCAATCATACAGCCGCCCAGCACTTTGATATCTTATGGGAGGTAAGCATCAAATCTGCAAAATTATATCTGAATTGAGGGGTCGGTGATCATAGTCTTACATTTAAAGAGCTCACTACACTCTCTATGCACAAGTGGAGGCAGTGTTAAACTCCAAGCCACTCAGTCCTCTTTCAGCAGATCCTAATAATCTCAATACCCTAACTCAGGTCTATTTCTGATTGGGTACTCACTCACTGCTCCACCTCGAGATACTGACAGAGGTGCCCACAAACCGGTTAAACCACTGGCAGCTAGTACAGCAAGCTTACCAGGACTTTTGGAATTGCTATTCCAAAGAATACCTCAACACGTATCAGCAGAGACCCAAGGGGTCAAGGAAGATATTAGCCTTAGAAGACTCAACTTGATCAAAGATGACAATCTTCTGCCACTAAGATGGCTCCTTGGAAGAATTGAGATTGATCATCCAGGGAATTATGGTATTATTAGGGTTGTACATGTTCATACTCGACAGGGAATGTTCAAACGTCCAATGGTGAAGGTGTATTTGTGTTGTATTCATTTTCTGCCCTAAAAATGCATTGCTTTTTGGTGGACAGTATGCTTGATGTCTTTTTTGTTGCCTTAGATTGTTCCTTTGCTCCTCTTCCCTCAATCCCATGAGGCAGCTTGTAAATAGTTACTATATTATGTTTGTGAACTTATGTGGTTTACCTCGTGCACGTTCCTTGTGTGGTGGGATGCGTGGCTTGTATTTTGTGAGTTGTGCTAGATATTTGCACGTGTTTTTATTATTATTACTGAGAGAACCTTATCATGAGTGGTCTTATTTTGTGTGTTAATGTTTTGGTTATGAATGCATGACTTGGAAAGGCTGAACCGTGTGTGCAGCGATACGGCTCAGATGATGGATTTCAAGTGCAGCTGTGAGTGGTAAGTTGCTTCTTATCCATACAGTCCATGTTCATTGTGCAGAGTCGTGGTCAACAATCACCACTGTTGGTCACTGGACTTTACACATTCAGACGATTGGTTATTGTTGGCGCACTGCTTGCTAATATTATTTACATTCAATAATACAATGATGAGGTCCTCCTTAATTGTGATGGAGTTCTTGTGGATGGTGCCCTTGCACTAACGATATATTGCAGAGAAGATTAAGCTGGCCATTCTGAACTCGCACCAGCTAACAGGGTCATCACAAGCCTATTACTGCTGAGCCACTAGCCTCATCCATAAGGTGGAAGATCACCCACTGCTGCACCACGAGTGACTTATAATATGACGAACTAGAACTATGCACTGACTACCGCCAAGTAGTTGACTCCTTGTTTAATAATACCTTAGAACCTGAACAAGTTGTAAGATGCAATGCAAAAAATAAACTAAATAATAATATTGAAGGTCTGGGGACTGGGGTTCCCAGACTTTTTAGACAGAAGGAGCCCTTACATCAGAAAAAATACATGCTGGAGCCCTCATAAATTTTTTACACTAATCTTATGAATAAACATAGGATTTTTATTTGCTCAACATCAAAGAAATGTGTATTTTATGTATGCTTAAATTTGCCAAAATATTTGATTAAAATATGTATTTATTTTGTTTTGTAAAGCAATATAAATTATACATAACATTAAAAACATGCAAAAATATAACTTACTTTCTCGCTCTCTTTCTCACGCTCACATACACAAACACACACACACATTCACGCTTCATGTCCTGCCCAGTGCCCATACATATGAATATATAATAATTCATATTAACATACCTCCCTTAGTGATCTCAAGCATAGTTTTATATTAAATTCCACCCTTACAATGGACAACAACCCACATATTGAGTATTTCAAATTGATTATCTCCCAAAAAAAAATTAAATTAAGAAAAACCAAGCTCCACATTACATGAGGTTATAGAAACATGTTTAAAATAAGCAATACCATCCAGTGAAAATTCTTCTTTGTTGGGCTATAGCTGTCCGTTGTAACTCAGAATTTCACAGAACTGTTTTAATTTATTGTAGCCATGATTTTTTTAAGGACTAAGTTTAATTTATTTACTGAATCCTTTGCGTGTTCCCTGAGAAAGTTTTTTAATTTTAACAAAAAATATATAGTATTTTCAATATTTGTCATGAAGGGCACAGTTTTTTGTCTCTAGTTTAGTAATTATTTCTTTCAGCCACAAAAGGTAGCTTTGATGTAAATTAAGTTCTCTTGAACAATGAACACTCCTTTGTAACAATGCTTTTTTGCCTCCCTTTTGGGATCGACTTCTTCCTCGTCGAGCAACACGATAATTTCTTGAAATTGTTTGCATAATATGTTGCAGTATCTATCCAAGTTATTATGATGTTGATTTGGACCCTTCTCATATATGTAATAAAGTCATAGATGAAGGTATTTTGCTTCAATAAACTGTATGTAAAACATCCTTTTAAGACCTCGTCCATGGAGAATCACGCGCTTTTCAGAAATAATATCGAAGGATTGCACCATTAAAACTTTTTTTTTCTTTCAAAAATTAACTCCGTGGTGTTTACCAAAAAAGCAAGTGACGCTAGCTCTCTCTACCCAATAGAAATCTAGCCATCACGACACCTGTCGCCAGGACGCTTTCGGTTAGTTGGGATTGACACTGGTCACGAGAGGTCCAAGGGGCAAGGGGTAGGTCATATATAAGCTACTTGGGCCTATGAATATATAAAGAGAAGTGACATAAATCTAAACAGCATGGTACTCAAAACATGGAACATATAATGTTACAGATAAATAATCTGTTGTTAAACTAAGCTGTATCATATAATGTTCTGAAAATTGACAAATGACACCTGGACACGGGAATCGAACCCGGGACCTTTGGCTTAGTAAGCCAATGCTTTAACCACTGAGCTACCCAGGATTCGTCCCGTGCCCAGGGTCATTCTTCACTCATATTTTAAGGCAGAGCCTATGATGAAGGTGAGGAAATCGTCGGCTACAAATGTGTGATTTTATTAATATCACGAGCTATCAGATAACGCAACCACCTTTGACTCGGTAGTTGGCTTATTGCGGCCATTTGTACAACTATTATAATTGTACGGGATTGCATACTAAGAATCAATAGCCAAAGCTATTATTTATGCTTTTAGTAAGGATTACTCAAATAAACTTATATCTTCAGTGCCGAAGATAAAATCACTTTAATAAATTGTGTGCATCATTAAAGGTCTTATTTATTCAATTAAAATATCACATAATAATTCCGTATCGCTTTAATTAGTACTTGATCATGGGGCAATTATCAGCTAATTAAATGGTATCACTTTAATTGGCGCTAAATCGCGGGGCTAAACAAATCGCGTATCATAAAGTTCATGTGCTTCTTTTTTAAACAATGCCACTTGGCTCAGTGTCTTCAAAAACGACCTTCACACTTGAAATTACTCGATTCACTTCAGGGTACATCTGGAGAGGCGGAAATAGCCCTGTTGGAGGAGTGGCAGAGACGCTGGGAGAGAAGTGGGACAGGTAGGAGGACTTATCAATTGTTCCCTAATGTGGTTGAGAGACTAGAGAATAAACACCTCCAGCCTTCTCAGGGTCTTGTCCACTTCATCACCCGGCATCTCTAAGGAAGATGGGACTAATAGTCGAGGAATTGTGAATGTGGTGAGGAGGGAACTCCTGAACATGTGGTGCTCGAGTGTGTCCTTACACTAGAAGCAAGAAGGAACTACCAGAGAGAGATCCAGGGAAGATTAGTAGGCAAAGTACTGAGGGACCCAATCTGTTGGAAATTCTTAGACCAGATTGCACTGGAAGCGTCAGATAGAGCAAAGACTGCCTACATAAATAGACTTAAAGAGGCACAGGGACGAATAATACGGGACGTTGACAATGACAGTGACGAAGAAGATGACAGCGACATGGAGGGCGAAACTGACACGGATACTAGTGCGGTCTCAGCGGGGAGTGAGTAGAGAAAAAAGGATTGTCAAAGGGGAATAAACTGAAACAATCCTTGCCGGGATAAAAAAAAAATGTAGGTGCCGGGAGGAGCAAGCACGAGCCCTGGGAACTGGATTCCAGTACGACTGAGTGTCTGGAGGAATACAGGGGATGCCCTTGTGATCCAAAAGACAGTTTTCAAGTTGTATGAACAAAAGTTAGTGAAGTAAATATGAACTCTGAGGGGTTCCCTGCACCGTATGACCCACCACCTTGGAAACAAGAGAGGTGGATTGTGGTTGATGGGCCCTCTGAGTCAAGATGGAGAAAGGCGGCTGCCCTGCAGCCCTCTGGTACCATCAGGACGATGGAGTTCCCCAGCAGAAATGAGAATAGAATAGTTAAGTGAGTCTAGTTTATCTTAGTTAGTAGTTAAAATAGATAATTAGGGATGGTGGAACTAAGTAGGGGGTAGATTAGGAAATTCAACTGCCAAGGGTGGAAGGAAGGGTGAAAACGGAATTGTGGTGGGTAGAAAGTAGGCGGGGCACCAACTCCGATAGGGCGCCTCCCCAGGTGGTGGATATGGGGATGCCCACCTCTGCTGGGTGCTTGGCAGACTCTGGAGTGAAATCCCGGGCATTGTGAAGGGCCAAGCCGGGGAGGGTACCGGGGGCGTAATATAACCGGGGCGGACCAAATGGAGCTAGGGGTGGTTGAATTCCATTTAAGTTAAGAGCCAAAATCTGTTTGTTTTTTTATGTTAAAAAGGAAATTCATATTGAAATTGTAAAAGAAAAGTCAAAGTTATGTGGAAAAACGGCCCGGATTTAAAGTTTGTAAGATACCAGGCCTGTAAACACTGAATAAATAAATGAATTCACTTCAGGGTGTAATTATCGCAAAATTTCTGTACCACTTTGCACACCATGCACCAAACTTGTTAAATTAACCATCTTTGGGTACAGTATTTTTAATCCCTTTGCCGCCTTCGCTATCATGTAGGATGCTGCATCGAAGCTAAAATAGTAGCATGAGGCAAAATAGCATCATTGAATCGTTGAATATTTTCGCAACTATTGTTGAGTGATTATATTTTTCCAGACACTCAGTAGTGAGAAGACATTAAGGCGATGGATCACGCTTCAAAGTACCAACGATAACATTAGCATTGTAACGGCCTGTTGAAACTGTTGTTTCATCCATGCATATTCATATAGAATTGTCACCAATTCCTTTCAAAAATTTTAATATTGTGTAGATGTGTACTTTCGGAAGGTAGCTTTTTCCTGACAGTTGGTTCATTAAGAATGCTTAGTTTTGTATTTTTTGTAAGGTTTCCTTTAACATAGCATTTTACAATTTATTACCTCAGATATCTGCTCCTACAAAAGTGTGGCAAATGTCTTTGAAAAACTGAACAAAGTCATCCTACAAGCTTCAGCTCTTGAATGTTCAAAAGTTGCTGTTTTCATGAGTTCTTCAATGATGCATTATTCACATGCTTGTCTGTTACTATAATATGTTGAGTGACTTGAGATCTCGTGTCTGCAGTGACTTTTTCCACAATTATTACAAATTAAAAAATACCATCTGTCTTAAACACGCCACGATATTCTCGCACACATTCATTTAATTGAATACACTTTCCAGTTTTTGGATGCAAATAACTCCAAAACTACTTTTATGTTACTGAATTATTGATGCAAATAAATTACACTTTGATTGAATGGTTCAATGGACACTTCACAGTAAGTTTGTGAAAAGAGTGTTTAAGCAGCTTAATGTGTATTTGAGAAGAAAGGAAGCACACACGCCCTAAGCCCCGTGACCGCCCTCACCTCTTCCCCAGTAAGCAAATCAAATTCCTTCAAAATGAAGTGGCAACAAAGCATCAGCTTAGGTAACTAATGAGCAGAAAAGCTAGGCCAAATTAATTTATAGTTGTTCTTTGAGTAAATAAAATTCAACTTTTTCTCGAAAGGCGGCCTTACACCGGGGCAACATGAGGCAATATGTAGCATGCTACTGTTTCCTCTGCCGCATGCGACTTTACTACAAAAGTTGCTCGTTGCCACGTGTTGCTACCTTTTCGCCAGCAGTGAGTTCAAAAGCAAGAAAACCGTGTGACTTAGCGTATTGTTCGTTGTATTCCGTTCCCCTATTTTGAGTTTGTTTTTTTATTGTTTCTAGTGCATAGTTTCAGTGTGTCGAGATGGATTGGTCAAATGAGAAAACTCTGGAGTTTATTGTAGAGTATAGGAGTCATGACATACTTTGGGATCACCGATTAATTGATTATAAAAACAACAAAAAGAAGGTGGATGTTTTCTAAAAATTGTCAGAGAACTATAAATAGTAAATTGAAAATTAGTATCCATATGAAAAATATGAAGTAATTGAACTGCGTGTTGTAATAAGTTAATTTATCAGATTAGAATGAAATATTACAATCATTTGATCAATAAACCCTTTTTTAAATGATTTTAGTGTAAAAGTAAAAGTAGAATGTATTTCAACTTGTTTTCATGGCTCCATACTAATTGTAACTTGAGTGACGTTCATGGTGAATAAACATTCTACTTACTGTATGTGAATTATTGAGAGATAATTAATGTAATATCTTATTGGAGTATTCAAGATAATTAATTCAATAAATAAATAAGCATTATTATAATGAATGTGACATACCAAATTTAAAGAAGAAAATAAATAATCCTCTTACCCAATTTCATCGGGAACACAAAGGCAAAACAAAAACAACTACTGGACAATCGCAACTAGTTGTGATATGAAATCTTGTTGGGATAAATTTCGTCCTACAAACACGTGTCTGTTCCACCACCTTCTTCAGCTCCTTTGATTCTTTATCTCTTCGGCAAGAATAAAATAAGCCGCGGCCTCAATCGGCTTTATCAATGACATCTTTGTACCAGACTGGTGATTGGAAACAAAGGCAATTTTGTTGCTTTGGTGTAGATGCTTTGTAGCATGCTACAGAAATAGCAAGCAGCTGTGTTCTCCGACATACAACATTGTGTAAACATGTCGCATGCTACATGTTGCCTCTTGTTGCCTTGGTGTAAGAATATACATAGAATTCAAATAAACATATTTATTTAAAAAGCCATGATTCCATTTCATTATGAATCTATTTGGTTATTAAAATATGTATAAATACATATCTATAATGCTAAGCTGTTTCGGGAAAGTGTGTGCGCGTGCATATTTCTTAAAGCATTTTGGGGGGATTAATTGTAAACTTCTTTTTTTTTTAGTAAAATTTGGAAGATTGTACCAACAAAAAAAATACGATTTGTGCACAAGTAATGAAAGTAATTGGTTATTAAATTGTCAAACTCGGTGGTCTTAGGGTACAGTGCTCGCTGGAGGATCCGATGTTCATGGGTTCAAATACAGCGATTAAAAATCCGTAGCACAGCTTCCTTCGGAGGGGAAGTAAAGCCGTTGTTCCTATGTCGAGTGTGGCACGTAAAAGAACCCTTGAAGTTATGTTATAATACCTTTCCCGACAAAATTGGTAGGCCCTTTCGTTCTCGCTCTTAGAAAATTCTCGTATGATGATAAAATCAGTCGGTTTGTAAAGAACATGCTAAAAACCTCAAATAAATATTAGATAGATTTACTAAGTGTTGTTTTTAAGCCTTTATTGAGTTGATTAAATTACCAAATATACCTTCGGCCCGCGGTGCTAACTGATACCTAATCTGATTTGGCCCTTGGGATGAGAAACGTTGAACCACCCTGCCCTAGATAAAAGACACCAACATAATCGGTTCATAGAATACATGTTGTTGGCTGTCAAAAAGGATTAAGCATACATTTTTGTACTAAAATGAGCAAAATATATGTTAATAAACCATAACAAAGAAATATATATTTATTACATAAAAATACTAAAATATTGGAAAATATTTGTTTAAGAAATTAGGTCAAAGCATTAAAATTACTACAAAATTCGTGAAGATATATTCATAGGAATAGGTAATTAAATAAAAATCCGAGCCCTACTTGTGAACATTCAATAACGACAGTTAAGTTTTACAAGTATAAAAGTATTGTACAAACGGAAAATATCACATGTTCTGTCTGCACCTTTGGCAAATGCCCTTTATTCAGATTATAATAAATTGGCTATTCTAATTACTGATATATTATAATGTGAAAAACAAATAAATAATATTCTCAAATTGCCTCTAGGAGCGTGAAGCAAATATGGTGGAGCCCAGTTTGAAAATTACAGCCATACTTCACCTACATAAGTTGTAGCAACATATTAGCAGGGTTTTTATTTTTTTTGAGCTTATGGTATATTTGACCATGCGAGATGCAATATCTAGTTCGGTCGCTGTATATTTCTGTGCGAACAGAACGTTGCCCGGGGCAATACCTTGGAGGCTGTCTACATGTCATACGCTCATAAGATGATGTGGTGATGGTGATTATGAAGGTGTGGAGCTAGTGGAGTCTAATTAATCAGACCAAGGTGATCATAGTAACAACTACCCTTTCAGGGAAAACACCTGTGGTACCGCTGAGATTAAACCCGGGACCTTTAGATCAGTAGTAGCCAGGTGTACTGACTACTAGACCAAGAGTTTGGTCATATTTGTAGTATAACTCCTCCTTCGTAACTGATATATCTTCGAGATCTTTGATCATCGGTTGGTTTAAATTGTCATGATGACGTAATGTAATTTGGCTGACGTTTAATTGGGGGTTACCCGCATCAGGGGCCGCGTGGTCTAACGCACCACTCTCATGTTGAACTAGACTGCCGAAGACAGGGAAATTGAGATTCGATCCCGGTCGGGTGGGGATTTTTTTTTTCCAAAATGCTTTCCCCACTCTCAATCCACGCAAATGTGGGTGCACTACCTCTCAATTACACCTTCCCAGTTCCTAACCCATTAGTGTAATTAGTACATAGGCGTATAAACCGAATGGGTAGTAAGACGTGGTGCTAAATTTTTTTTAATAAAGGTTACTGGTAAAATGATGTATTCTTCGTTTACCTTGAAAGGGTTATCTTGATTTACTCTTGGTTTACTCTATGGTGGAAGAACTTATACGGTAGGTCCATAGTGTATTCAGTCAAGGTAAGACTTCTCTATTCATAAACAAAGTGTGCAGCTTGTTATATTGCTTTTGACACAATGTCAGTCATATGCGTGTGAATTACTATCTCATTAATCAGCTTATTTTCCGGAGAAATCATGAAGGAAATGAAGATAAATAATGTCAGCATACCGGTAATAATGTTTAAAGAGATACTAGTGAATCGTTGCAGTGATGACGGAAGATTATTGCAGTAAAGTATATTCTAAACTTTTTATTGGGAAAAGTTTTATATAATAAGCCCTCCCTCAACTTTCTAGTTTAAAGTTTACTCGTCAAAGGGTATCAATAGATACATAGATTTTTAGCTTTAAGTGTTGAATTTGAATCAAAATGTATATTTACCCCCTTCACGCCACAATAACTTTAAAACGTCTCTCTCCCAGCTCTCTTATGTTGTACCAAACAACTCAAATCAGAATCGAGTTATTAATTTTAGCCAAAGTGAAATATTTTATTTACCGATATACAACTATACATAAATCATGGTTTCCATGATAATGTAAACAAATAATGGTTGGACAGATGTTCACATAGGAGGACAATTTATGTAAAATTCGTTGGGGAAGTTGGGTTTTAGTTTTAGGATACTATTTTTGCCGACAACCTGGACCCCTAACCTTTAAAATGAGTGGTTTTTTTGTTGTCAAAATCAGTTAAGCCGTTTTCTCGTTATTTTAACTAAAGGAAATGGCCTAGGCTTATCTAATTATACATAATATTATGTTTGTCTTAAACATATTTTACTTAGATTTTGAGGGGTTTTTTTTTCAATTTAAAAAGCGAGAGGATAGTAATATAAATATGGTATGGAATTTATGACAAATAGATGTTACTGATAATTTTATATTTAACAAGCTGGAATAAAATATGAGTTATTATTTAATTTGTATTAGTTTTTGTTTAAAAATATAAACAAATAGCTGGATACTTATATGAAATTAAACAGAAGTTCTGTAAACGTGTACACACAGAAAATTTACTTAAGTGTCTAGCAACACTATATCTCCCTTACTGTGTCTAAAATAAACGTAATGCAATGGAAATAGCGAGTGATCTGTGCCTTTATAATAACTCAAGGAGAATTATAATTTAAATCATTCCTCAGAAAAGAAAATGCGAACGTAATTGCACTTAATGCTCTTTTATGGCTACAATTTAAGAGACACACTTATTAGGAACTTTTGATCTGTCGTCGGGAACAGTCAATTGAAAGGGCTCTATAGTTATCTAGTTGCCCCAATAAGCTAAACATTATTTTATTTTTAATAAACTTCTAAATAAATAAAACGCACAAAAGAGTGTCAATACAATTCCAAGAAACTAAGGATTGGCGAATCCTAGAATTGCGAAGCTGGTCGCTGTTGGTGATATCACTGTGACCTTGATGGCTCGCATGAGTGTGTCACTTGTTTGGAAATCAAACTTTGTGGCCTTTTTTATTAACTTTTGGGGCCAGCTTTGTTCCGCCGCACCGCCTCTGAGACCCAAGTAGGTCCTAGAGGATTGTATCTTTGTTGAGTAGTAATCAGGGAATTATTGCGGTAGGATATGTCTGTTGAGTAGCTAGAGGGGAAATATTGTGGTAGGATATCTATAATTCATTCACGATAGGTCTTTACCTGGATGACAGTTCAAAAATCATATGTTTAGGTTTTAGGTTACCAACACTTGTAAAAGAACACTGTTTTGTTATGAATGTTAAGTTTTTTAATTACATGTTATATTTTACATTTAAAATAACTTAAACTTAAGTTTTCTCACATTATTTCATTACTTTTAACAATTTCTTTTTACCCAATTCGAAACAATATTTTAAACATATATTAAAAGTACCTATTCTTTGTTTTGGAATGTTATCTATGATGTGTAGTATAGTGCATGCATTAATACCTTTTAATAAAGGCATCGTATTTACTTGGTAAAGATAAAATATTTGTAATTTATTTTATATATGATTAACTATTTTATTATTAGTTTATTGTTTTTAGAAATATTTAACTGAATAAAATATAATCGTCTGCTGCGAGGATACACCATTTTAAACAACTTGTCCGCGTCATCATCAACCACATGGCTAATATTCGTTGGTCGCCATTTTAAAGCCATATTTGTTAGACCTTTTGTGAAAGTGCTCGGAATAATAATTATTTTAACTTGAATAGAAGGATAAATAAGCTTTGTGGACGACCTCAAATAAATATTAAGACTTTGTTTAATTTAAATATATTTCATAGAATTTATTACTGTGCGCGTTTATTATATTTTTAACTTTAAATTAAGTCTCTAGTTTGTTAGGTCCACGCCTTACTCTAACTTATAATAATTTATAACTAAGTTAAATTACCTTTTATTTTAATTATTGGGCTTCTGTATTAACGTAAAAAAACTTAATCCTAGATCATATTACTAATTATTTTAAGAATAACTTTGTGTATACAGATATTTTCTCTTTAGTTCGAATACATATTAGGCCTAATTTGGTTAATTTTAATCTTACTTTAATATAACTTTAAACTTACTTTAAAATAACTTTAATCTAACATTAATCTAACTTTAATCTAACTTTAAACTTTTATCTTTTATCAAACTTAAATATAAGTTTAATCTAACTTTAATCTCACGAAATTTTATAAGGGGTTCTTTTTATTTGTGGATAGATTTGTGTGTGTTTTTTTGATAATGAGTTCCCAGGAGAAAAAAAGAAGAGAAGTTACAGATCACCAAGTCATTCAAAAATTTCAATTTCAAAATTCTTTGAGGCATAATATTGGCCTAAATTACTGTGGTAAACTATCACATTACTCTACATAACCATATGTTTTCATAACAGCTGTACCAAGTGACAGTGGCAGATATCAGCTGTTGGCGTAGTGATATTTTAGGGGCTATTTTTTAGTTACTTTTTGAGCTGTCATCCAAGTAAACTTAGGTCGTGAATGGCGTATATATTGCGTAGTTGTAGGGGAATTATTGAGGTAGGATATCTCTGTTGAGTAATTATAGAGGAATTATTGCGGTAGGATATCTCTGTTGAGTAGTTATAGAGGAATTGTTGAGACAGTATATCTCTGTTGAGTAGTTAGAGGGAAATTATTGAGGTAAGATATCTCTGTTGAGTAGGTATAAGGAAATCATAGCGGTAGGATATCTCTGTTGAGTAGGTTTATGGAAATCATTGCGGCAGGATATCTCTGTTGGGTAGGTATAAGGAAATCATAGCGGTAGGATATCTCTGTTAAGTAGGTATAAGGAAATCATTGCGGCAGGATATCTCAGTTGGGTAGGTATAAGGAAATCATAGTGGTAGGATATCTCTCTTGAGTAGGTTTATGGAAATCATTGTGGCAGGATATCTCTGTTGAGTAGATATAAGGAAATCATAGCGGTATGAAGATTTAAAAAAATACTAAAATATTATTTTGTTAATGGTCAGCAATGGAAAAACGTTTCCACCAACGCCATATTTGTTTGGTTGCTTAAAAGTATTTTTGTGAGAAATTTGATTTGTACAAATAGTTTAATTTTCTGCATAAATATTTTTGTTTTGTGCCAGATATTAACCTATTTTTATTTGATTTGTTTCCCTGATTATTTTTCTTTATTATGTCTAGTTGCTGAAAATTATATTTACAACTATGAATAAAGTTTATTACTCGTTATAATAAATAAATTTCCATGGTGTGAGCCCGCAATCGAGCTATATTGACCTAGCTGTCGCCACCGTTATCAATGATACTAATTTAATATATTAAGTATTCGAGAAAAGTCAAATATTTAAATTAGAACCAGCTAAACAAGTAATTTACGTTACGCAAAAGTAATATAGTCAGTTTCCATATTTTAATATGAACTAGTCTGGTGGTGAGAGTCAGTGGCGTTGCGTCAAGGCAAGCCCTGCTTGCCTTTGATTGAAGATATGTAATTATTTTATTTAATATTTGCAAAAATATTCTACTGGTAATTATTTAAATGTTATTCAAGCATAAGTGGGTTTGAAAAAAAACAAACATACATGACAGTGACTGTAACATGCATGCAAGATGTGCACTAGTCCATCTAATGGTGGTTGAAAGTCGGTATTTGTCCGACTTTTATCCTATTGCTCTAGCTAGTGTGGTTCTTATTTGTGACGTCATATATTTCGGAGGGGCGATAAGGGGAAGAGCTGCGGATGTCAAGTAAAAATGCAAGCAGCCGAGCTACGACTTCTCTTGCCCGAACGGTGACGACTAGAACCGAAGTCACTACCCCTCTCCTCCCCTTTCAAAACATAGAGGGATGGTATGACATGAAAGAGGAAATTAATATTGTCAAGGTACTGACCCCGTGCCTACACATCTTTAAGCCAGGTACACACGACACAACTTCTTGTACATAAAGTTGTGCAAGAAGTTGCAGCCTGAAGATGGCGTCGTGGGAACACCAAAACTTGTACAAGATCTGCTCTGCACAACTTATTATATACAATTTCAGGGAATAGAACGCGTCCTATAACAGCCATTTTCCTTGTACAACTTTTGAGTTGTAAACACTAAAACTTCCTCTGCTCGACAATTATTATATATAAAAAAAAAGAGTGATTGTAAGAAAAACAGCTAAATGCTTGAAAACAAACAAATAATTATAATTGAATGAGGCTAAATCCCAAATATAAAGGTTTTAAACTGTTTTAAAGATATATTAAAAAATCGATTTTTTTTTTCATAAGATTTAGGAATGAATAAGAAATTACATTAAATACCAATATTTTCCAAATCATTCAATCATTATTTTCCATAAAAAGGACAAAAACGCCATGTTTTTTCCAAACAAAGTATGCAATCACAAATTCCGTGTGAACAGTCACTGGCTAAAATGTGTATGCAATCCATGTGACCAAGATATTGTACAATTTCTTGCACAACTTTATATAAGAAGTTGTGTCGTGTGTACCGGGCTTTAGAGTTTTGTGGAGTTTACTGTAGCAGGTGTTTTTATTTTGATGTGTGTATCAGTGAAAGCTAACAAACGAAAGTTTATAATTCTATAGTAAGTAATAACACAATAATGTAAATCACAGAACAGAAGGACGCCCAAAGCCACAACTATCATAAAAAAAATAACCACCTGCAAATAGCTTCTTGAAGCATATATTTTTTTTAGAAAATTCCGGGACCTCCTCTTTTAAGCTTGGGGGCACCCCTTCCAAGCTTGCCTAAGAATTATGGTCACGAGACGCTACTGGTGAGAGTAATAAATTATAGTATAGTTTCAATTGCTTGGTGTTTGGTGATGATGAAGCTGGGACTTGGTATAGTATCAAAGATCTACATTTATTTTAGATATAAATAGATGTAATAAAAATGTAAATGCATACTAAGAATTCTATAAAACTTTGTCAAGATGAAAAGTTAGGAATACATTATCTATGAAGTAAAATGTCAGTCCATCATTTTTTAGTACATAATATTCATGTTATTACCACCAAGATATTCACCAGTCTAATCTAAGGGGCAAGCATGAGGAACATAATTTTAGAATAAGTGAGAGGATAGAAAATGGCAAGTATAAGTCACATGTGGACGCCCCTTTTCCATCCTTTTCGAGGCTCGAACCTCGTACCCTTTCCGCCTCAATCTAGTATTTTGCGAGTCAGACGCCTTAGATGGGCTGACCATACGTCCCGTTTACTTGCTATGCTCCAGCCATCCCGTAGTTTCAGTAAAAATGTCATTTTTATACCGTGTTTTACAAAAACTTTAAAATATGCTTAAACATTGGTCAATCCTAACCATCACTGGCTGCTAATGTGGGTACCAGTCATTCGTGTAACCATCGGTAAAGGCGCATTGATTGAAATTGAATAAATAGTGTAACTTTAAAGTTAAGTAATGATTCGGAGAAAAGTAAAAGAAAAATGTCAAAAAGGTGAAACTGCACATTCAGTCATGATCTTTAAAAATTATTCAAATTCATTAAATTGGACAGATTGTGTAGTTATAAAACAAAAGTGTTATTTTGTGGGTCCTGTGAAGAATTATTATAGGTTCAATATTTGTGTGTAATAAAACCTTTTTTAATGTCCTACTCTTTATGAATATTCTCTTTCTTAGCCCCCACACAGTTTTTTTTTCTCACGAGTATAAAAACCAACACGTGATACCATTTTCATTAGACACGGGCATACTTTATATCATCAGACGCCCCTGAATATTATATCAAATCTATTTAAAAGTCTTGTGCTTCGAGCTATTGTCTTTCCAGCATCTTGGTAAGATTTAATCTGACCAGTGTTATCAAGTCATCATTGACTAGTGAGGTAAGATGTCGTACTTGAATTCAAGGCAATACTGCGTCATCGACTGTTTCCATTACATCACGGCCTTAACCTTCATTTCTTGGAACAATACAACATTACATTAAACAAATTGACGAATCTAAGGTTACACCTATAAAATTTAATATTGATTTATAATCATGATGGTATAGTTTACAAATATTTTAAGTAAATAATCCTATCAGTAAATGAATAATATAAATAATAATACAATAGTAATAATTACTTACTCTATGGTATTAATAGCTCGAAGGTTCATTGCCGCACTTAATCCTATCTTGAGCTACTTCTATTTAGTCCACCTCATTACACCCTATCTCTTTCAGGTCCATACTAATGCTATCCTACCATCTGTGTTTAGGTCTTCTCATTGGGCTTGCCAATCAATACCCTGAACACGGTTTTAGACTTACACGAGGACGGCTTATGTTTGCCAATCTTTCAATCCAACATTTATTTTATTTTAAGTTAGTGATTTGTTCATATTTAAAAAAATACCTTTCGACGGCTATTTTCATGAATTAACAACACAAGCCAATCAAATAGCCTGAAGTGTGTCAACCACTTCATCAAAACTACACAAAATACACATGTATACAAATTTCAGATTTCAAACAAGTAATAATGTTTTTAAGTTTTAAAACTTTTAGAAGAATTATTTTTATTCACTACACTTTTAAAACGACTTTGGCAACGATGCAGGTGGAAGAGCCCGGATAGTTGAGAACCAATTCATGTAGTTCGTGTTATTCCCCAAAAGTGGCAAAATGCTACTCTTACAACAACTTACAGCTACAATTACTACCTGAATTTTTCAAAGGTCTGTTTTTAAAATACATTTTTAAGTTATTGCTATAAAAATAATAAAATATCTTATACGGAGGTTTTATTTTCTTTTTCAAAATCAATACTGATATCCAAATTAGTTTCATTTAAGAAATGATTTATTTTAAAAATATATACCCTTTAGTAAAATTCCAATCTGAGACAAATTAAGTAATTAAGTAGGGTAAATTAAGCTTTATGTGGTGAATATAAATTTTTATTGAGCTCTTTAGTAAAGTATAGCTAGAAAAATAGTGCGATGCTATAATTATTTTATTTTTGTTTAATTTAATTAATATAATCTATAAAAATTATTAAATTACACAATTTAATTAATATGATCTATAAAAATTCTTAAATTACACTTTTATGGATATTAAAAATGCCTTTTCATTGATTAGAATTGATTTTAAATATATTGAATGGATTTTTTTTTTTCGAATTCTTATATTTTGTAATACCGTGCTTTGATGGTACACAAAATACACATGTATACAAATTTCAGATTTCAAACAAGTAATAATGTTTTTAAGTTTTAAAACTTTTAGAAGAATTCTTTTTATTCACTTCACTTTTAAAACGACTTTGGCAACGATGCAGGTGGAAGAGCCCGGATAGTTGAGAATCAATTCATGTAGTTCGTGTTATTCCACAAAAGTGGCAAAATACTACTCTTACAACAACGATTACAGCTACAATTACTACCTGAATTTTTATAAGGTCTGTGTTTAAAATACATTTTTAAGTTATTGCTATAAAAATAGTAAAATATCTTATACGGAGGTTTTCTTTTCTTTTTTAAAATCAATACTGATATCCAAATTAGTTTCATTTAAGAAATGATTTATTTTAAAAATATATATCATTAAGTAAAATTCCAATCTGAGACAAATTAAGTAATTAAGTAGGGTAAACTAAGCTTTATGTGGTGAATATAAATTTTTATTAAGCTCTTTAGTAAGGTATAGCTAGAAAAATAGTGCGATGCTATAATTATTTTATTTTTGTTTAATTTAATTAATATGATCTATAAAAATTCTTAAATCACACTTTTATAGATATTAAAAATGCCTTTTCATTGGTTAGAATTGATTTTAAATATATTGAATGGATTATTTTTTTTCGAATTCTTATATTTTGTAATACCGTGCTTTGATTGGAGGAAGTGTGCTTATCGGCTTCTTTAAGTTTATTTAAATTGTATTGACACTTTTTTTTTAATGGTTTTCACTATATAGAACTATAAGTTTATTTATATTAAAAACAAAACTAATTTTAGTTAGTTAATATATGGGGCTGATCTCTGGAATTCCTCAATGGAGGGACGAGTTGCCCCTGATGATTAGAACAGTACTAGCCGCAGGTTTGTACTAGCGCCTCAAAATAATGTTGATACAACCTGCGTTACACTTTTGCTCGACTGTGTTGCATTTCAAACGTTCGACGTGTTGTGGATCGACTGTTTAGGTGGGTGGGGTGTTGCGTGCAGTTTTGAGATGCAGATTNCTAATTTCAATGTTTTTGGGGTAAAAACCCACAAAGCGTGCAATCCAGTTCAGTCCTAGTTTATGAGGGCTACCAGATATTCTAGTTCAAGTTGGTAGACTACGAAAAGAGGTAGTTGTGGCGTGTTTACGGTAGAGCATTGTGGGCAGTTGAAACAGTTTCAAATCAGGAGGCACGGCGTGGAACATCATCTGGACCTGAGGAAGAGGGCCCTGGACTCGGGACTACGTTGTGTGTGAATGGCATAAATGACTCGTGTCAAGTGTTAATAGGATCTTAGAACGGTTGTGTTTACATGTTTTGATACCAGATTCTGTGGCCACGTGGATTAGACTGCCGAGGACGGGGAAATCGGGGTTCAATCCTGGTCGGGTGCACTGAGGGTGGTTTTCCCTAAATGATTTAACACTATCTTTCCACACAAATTCGAGTGCACTTCCTCTTAATTACACCTTTCTGGTCCCTAAACCATTAGTGTAATTAGTACATAGGCGTATAACCCGAATGATTAGTAAAACTCGGTGCTAAAAAAATCTTTTGGTGAAGTATTATGTTATTTAGTTAACAATTAATCAATTCTATTATTTTAGGGTGCCAACTTATCATGTTAATAATTAATGTGTAATTTGTTTGTTAAATAATTACAACCTTGAATATTCCGTCAGAGTTTCCCTTTGTGATCAATGGGTGCCGTTTACCAATATCTAAAGAAATAACTCACGGATCTCATGAAGTGTAAAACAATCTTAGGATGATTTTTTTTAAACAGCAAGCGACGAATTTCAAAAGTTTGTAGCGCGCGGAAATAATAATTTTGTGCAATATTTTTAGCATAGTTTTTTAATTTTGTGAATTTTTCCCAATCATTATTAATCAATAACTCTAAGCGGTGGGTATGAAGAAGGTAACATGGAAAACTGAAGGAGGGGAAAGAGGCAGTTAGTAGAAAACTGAGGGGGATTATTTATTAATGTTATTTTGAAGGGTAGGGGAAGGGGGTGTACTGATATGTTGGAACAGCTATCAACTCCCCCTCCCTCTCTTTACTATTTTTTACACAAAAGTAATATTCACATAATTTATGTAGGTCTATACCTTGATTTAAAGCTGAGTCTTGTTAGGTTATAAAAGTTTAAGTTTGTTTGAAGGAGAATCTATAACGCACCCTGACCACTAAATCAACCAAAATTGACTTCTTTTTTAAGTGTATTAGGCTCAAATTAAATTGTTAAAGTAGGTAAATAGCCATAATACTAAAAACAGTCCCATGTCAGATAAAACCAAACAAAGGAAAGGTTTAAGTAATGAAAAATTCCTATACACCACCTTAATTATTTCGGGAACGCTTGTTACAAATATATGTCTTACACCTTCTTTACGGGATTGAAATTTGGGGACTCACACAAACCATCTTCAACCACTAGTATTACTAATGAAAAAAAATTGTCGGTATTATAACTTTTTCAGATTTCAAAGCACATAGTTTAGATTACTTGGATTCTTAAATATGAGAGAGTTAATTAAATATAAGATGTTAATATTTATGTATGATATCATACATGCTATAAATACTTCAACTTGCTTAGATTTTAAATATGTTAATCAAAGCTTATCGACCAAAAATAAGACCACAAAAAAAAAATTGTGCCAAAAGCTAAAACTAGTTGTTTTATGAAATCAAGCTTTCATTTGAATGGTGCAAAGACTTGGAATTCGTTGGACCAAAATATTAGATATTTATCAAAATTCAAAATTAAATCAGCCTTATATTATATTAATCTTGACGATCCAGAAGTGAGCTATTAGTATTAGGACTGATAGCAATAGTAATAATGATAGTAATCGTCTTAACAGTATTAATAGAAATAACAACAGAAGAAGATCCCTATGATTTTGCAATGTTCGACTACACAATTTGTTTGATACTGCCATCTAGTTATAAAAGTATACTTTAGTCTAGGTGTAACAATACTCTTCAAATAAATATACCCATTGTGTCAGATTAACATCTTAATTATATAGTAAACAGTTTATTTTATGAAACAGCCTATTATTAGTTAATTTATATATTTTTACATTGTTTATCTACAATTTTACACCTTCAGCTCTATATTATATACACACATTACGAGACGCATTAACAAGATTTTCTGTAATGCCTCTAGAATAGTAATAATAATGAAATCTCTAAACTTGAAATTAAAATGTAAATTGTAATAATCTGTAATTTGTATTGTATGGTATTGTATTGTATTAATTAATCTATGATAATAATAATAATAAACTCCATATCCTTTGTAATTTAGTTTTTTTAGCACCCATCTTACCACCCGTTCGGGCTACACGCTTATGTACTAATGGTTTTAGGGATGAGGAAGGTCAAATTTACAGGAAGTGAGCCCGCTTTTGCGTGGAGGGAGAGTGGAAACCCATTTTGATAAAATCATCTTCAGTCCACCCGACCAAGATTCGAACCTTGATCTCCCCGTCATCAACAGCTTATTCTAAACCGATAGTAGCATTAGACGCATCCAGGAGTTCTTTAAGTGTGTTGAAGTCTCTCGGAACTTTTTACAGAAATTGAACTGTTGGCTCCAAATAACAAATTCTGGCTGTGTTATAATTTTAAAAAATAATTTAATTTCTAGTATTTTTTAATTTGATCAAATTGACATTTTGATTAAAGGAATTAGATAAGTAGGTATCTCAAAAACTATTAATTTTAAGTAGCGGATATTTTATAACTGTCATAATGACTTGCTCTGGATGATCTTGTAAAGATTACAATATGATCGCCTTATTACTTTGTAAAATATTTAATATTTTTACTATTACATTTAAAGATTACATTTGTCCTTTGAACTGATTTATTTTCTTTTGATATTATTGTTTAACATTTTTTTAAAGTATTTCAAACATATGATGAATCAGTTCAGAGCCGTTAGGTACTTGATTTTTGCCTCTAAGAGGAAGGTTTTTATTAATACCTACTTTTCAAACTGATGCTGTTCACAGCTTTGAATCATTACCTCGCTTAACACACTTCTGCGGGCAATAGCTGTTTACCTTGATTGTCCTTTAGCGAACTCTTAAAGGACTTTTGTGTACTGTCTCCTTCCCCCCTCAGCCCCCTTCCGCCAGAATACTCCAAATTCTCATTCTCCCAACAATCCCTTCTCCTTACTCACCCAAAAGCAGCAACAAATAATATCTCTGTCGGTTTGTCCAGTGACAGCCTGGAATAGGGAATGGGGAGCGGAGGGCATGTCATTAGTAATAGAGAGGAGAGCCATTGCCTAAATTGCGGTATTTTAAAATGTGTTCTTCTCGCAGTTCTTTGGTAGAAGGTTCTTTAGTAACGTAGATACACTTGGTCGCTCTATAAAACGTCCATCTTGTATGGCAAATTATTTCTTATAGGAGTTTGAATTTCATTGTTAATGCTACAAATTTAAGGCAAATTTGCTATCACCACTAACGTTTACAAATACTTGTTTAGTTTTAAATGGCTAACAAAACCTCCACCGAGTCAAGCTCGCAAGAGGAATACGTTGGCAACAGTAGTGGCTGCTAGATGGATTTTTGTTTACAGATAAATAAGGGAGTATTTACACTTTAAAAAAATCACAAATATTATTACTAGATACAAGGCCAACTAAATGTTACCGGAAGGGAATTTTGTGATTTTATTGTTCTCACAGGGAGATAATTTTTTTTGGGGCGTATTCCAAAAAATTTGGAGCTATGAAACAATATGGTGCAACCGAAACTTACGAGAATTTTTATGCGATGTATGCTACCGGAGATTTTGGATAGTAGGGTGAAACTAAAATTGAAAATACGAGATCCACAATATATATTGGATGCCAAGGTAGAAAAAAATATATATATAGGAAAAATTCTAAATCTACTAATGATAATCTCGAGTCTAGTGAGAAAAACATCACACAATCATAAAATATTATAGCTCACGTTTTAAAATGATATTAAATTAATGAAAAATTAATATTTAAAAGTATTTAAGCGTAAAGATATATGTATATGTGCGATAGAGTTCTGATAAAGAATAATTTCCATTACAGTAAATGTCATGATAAATATAAGAGCCCGTTATATGCAATAAATAGTAAAGTAATATGTTAACACCGCTCCTATGCGAGTTAATGTTGTCAGGAAGCCAATGTTTACCTACCTTTATAGTGTCTTACTTTAGGAAAATCGGGATCGTCGCCCCTTTTTAACTGAGTGTTGTAAAGAAGCCATTTTTTATATCTTGTTTGTGTTATCTTTCTTGATGAGGAATGAGATCACAGCTCCTATTCACTTTATTGTTGTGAATAAGCCATTGTTTTTATTCTGTTTGTTCTTCATTGATGAAGAATGAAATCACAGCTCCTATTCACTTGATTGTTGTGAATAAGCCATTGTTTTTATTCTGTTTGTTCTTCATTGATGAAGAATGAGATAACAGCTCCTATTCACTTGATTGTTGTGAAGAAGATATTGTTTATATTCTGTTTGTGTTGTCTTCATTGATGAAGAATGAGATCACAGCTCCTATTCACTTGATTCTTGTGAATAAGCCATTGTTTATCTCCTGTTTGTGTTGTCTTCATTGATGAAGAATGAGATCACAGCTTCTATTCACTTGATTGTTGTGAAGAAGATATTGTTTATATTCTGTTTGTGTTGTCTTCATTGATGAAGAATTAGATAACAGCTCCTATGAACTTAATTGTTATGAAGAAGCCATTGTTTATATCCTGTTTGTGTTGTATTCCTTGATGAAGAATGAGATCACAGCTTCTATGCACTTAACTGTTGTGAGAATGAGATTACAGCTTCTATGCACTTAACTGTTGTGAGGAAGGGTAAGTGTTTACCACCTACGATATCTATTTTGGTTTCCTTGGTCAGTTAAAAAGCCAGCCACCACCGTTTTTGTTTTTAAATACAATATTATAAATCATATTTTTGTGTCAATTATTTGGTCACATTTAACTATACAAGCTTAGACAATGTTTGATAATCTAACATGGACTTACAAATTTGTTTTTATCCTAACCAATCCATGAGATTAATCTGAAAGACTGAAACTATATATAGCCTACAGCCCTACACATTGCTCCAACTTAACAATTGCTTAAAATCTTATGGCTGTCAAAGTCATTACTAAGGGAATAGTTAATTGGGATATTTGCTATGAAACCATGTTATCGCTCATAGTAGTAGTTTGTTACTGTTTTAAATTTTAAAAAGTGACATTTTAATAGTGTTTAGCGTTTTAACTGATTGAGTTAATCACATTGGTTTCCTTAAACTATTAATTGTGAGAAATAGAGTTTTTTTATTAATTTGCCACAGTTGAGCGTATCAAGATTTAATTACAATTGTATAAACAATTTTTGAACAGCTAAACATTTACTCTCTTACAAAGAAAGATGTCATTTTAATAATGTGTGTACAATTTAATTTTTATTTTGTTAGATAAATAATTTTTATTTTATTTTTAATTTATAGTGGTTTTAAATAACGCTGTGATCCATATAGAAAATTCAAAACTTGTTTGCTGTTTTATATATATATAGATAATAATTGTAATGTTTGCTAATTTTTCTAATTATATTCTGTTATTCTGTTATTCTGTTAACGATCAATGTAGGACAACAACGTGTCCTGTTTTTTTTATATCTTAAAATCGAACACTGCCTACATCGGAGTTAAATAAGCTATATTTCTGGAATTAGTTCTAAATCCAATATTTTCTTTATTTAGATCTCACAGTGTTAATTTTGCAGATTAGGCGTCTTACAATTATGTTCTGCAGCGCTATTTTTTACATTTCTTGATCTTTGCTACAATTGTTTAAAATTTATATGTAATAAAATAGTAGAATTAAAAATAGGTCAATATGTCGTCTATTTTATGAATTCCCCCTATAATAATAATTGTCAGTTGAGATCCTCTGTCCAGCTAAACATACCCCAAAAAGCATAAGGCCTAGTAGGAAGCTACAATTTGGTAGGTAATTAGTTCTTACCCCAAAAGGATGTATGGGTATAATTTATGCATGTTTATTATATCGAATATTGATTATGGATGATTTTAAGGATCTGAGTATAATGTTATGCAGAGAGCTGTAACAGTAGTAATAGATATGAATGAGTCATTGCTACGAATGTCACCTTGAATGGTATGTTACATCTCATGAAAAGAGCCGCCATTTTTTTTGTTAGGGACCACATTTGGCTCCGTAGCAACACAATCCCGACCCTTGATATATAGTTCATAGAAATAATGATGCGATATACACGTTCACAAAATGCAAGTCCAAAATAAAAGTTAAATTTGGCCAACATAGAAAATGTATAGATCACTGTTACCAGAAAGAAAATTATCACTATTCTATTAGGCCTATATCCTTTCTCTATGCTGCTATAAACCATCGTGAAAAAGACGACTGAAATATATAAACCTGCTTGACCAACTTTATTTTCAATAATGATTTATTTACATTAAAAATAAATGTCACATTAAAAATATAAAATACGAGGCGAGACACCTCTTTCTAAGGATTCAACTGACCACTGGAGGACAATAGATGATCAGGCTCAAATATACTGATTGTTGATAAAAAAAAATTAGTTCATAAGTTTTAACACAATGTATATTCAAAGATTTAATCTAGAGCTAGCCCCCCCCTCCTTCCGCCTCCAAATGATTCTAAACTAGATATGAATCTCAACTTCACTGTCACCTAAAAATGTCGGTTTTAGTTTTTAATTATATTATTTTCAAATACTTAAAATACGTTTTAGTCCATATTAAAAATATATTTACTAGAGTAGCTTTCTATATATAATTTGATACTCATTTATAACAACGATAATACACCATTGCTTTGAAAAAATAATTCAGAATGCCAACAATATTACCTTCCACCTACCACCTACCAATATAACACCCACCCTCTAAAGAAAACTCATTCTCAATCACATCACAATAATATTACCTGCCACCGGGGTCATTCGGTCTTGGAGGTGTTGGAGGGGAGGTTATTTCACTCCACTCTATCATAATTGATCACTTAAAATTGAATTTTTATTAAGTCCATTTTTTCAACCACTGGAACAGCCTTAAACATGATCAGACTTAAATTGTGAAAAATATATGACATGTATTATTTGCTGTACTGTACTGTATAGTAGTTATCAGAGTACTTTAAATGTAATATACTAGTTAACAAAAAACTGTTGATACTGTATAGGCCTAATTACCATGTGTGCGGCCCGTATACTCTCTAGGAATATAAAGTGAGGCACTTAGCTAACTTCAAGTTGGACAGCTCCTGCCTTAGACCATGCGGCCACCGAAGCAGGCTATAATTTAGTTAAATTTTATAGAATTAATAGTTCAGTTGTTAGGGGGAAATGTATTTTATTTTGTCTATTTTACTGTAAAATACATTTGAATAATGTATGCATTTATTTCTGTCATGACATGGATTCATCGTCTCACTAAGATAAAAAATAATAAAGACATGAAGAGTTTTATTTTTTGCACAATGTTTTACCACGCTATTCACTATTTAACTACGCTAATGGGTTAAGGATGAGGAAGGTAGAATTTAGAGAAAATGTTGGCATTTACAGAAAGAGAGGCAGATTGGGAGAACATTTAGGAAAAGTCACCCCCGGTTCATTCGGCTGGGATTTAAACACTCCCAATCAATGTCAAACAAGACCAGACGTTTAGTTCACATACCCACCAATACAAGTACGAGAAGAAAAACAGGACCAGAAAATTACGCTTTTAAAAATTAACAACTTTATGGGGGACATATTGTGTTTCTAAAGGCATTTTTTCAATAAAGATCTAGAAATAAATTTTTTTGGTCGGGTATTTACCAACCAATTTTAGGTGGGGTTTTAGGGAACGTGAGCCAAGGGCAAATAGTTATTTGACCAAAATAAATAAAATATTGCTCCAATAGGAACATAGAGGTTTTTTCTCATGGTGATATCAACAGTAATTGTTGAACATCTGTCATTAGATGTGAAACTTTTTAAATGAAGAGAAAAAGTTTTCATTCATTTCCAGGATAGCCTTGACTGATATTCAACAATAATGTTGATGTCACAATGAGAATAAGATTATGCTCTGTGTTTGTACTCGAGCAACATTTGATTTATTTTAACAAAAATAAAAGTGTTGCTAAATAAAAAACCCGCAAAACTCGCATTCCCTACATCCCCACCATAAAATTACATTTTGCAGTTTATTTTTTAGTTTATACCAAGTACGATGCATGCGTATGTGTATGTGTTCACATATATAGACACATATATTTGTTTATAAATATCAAAAATGAAGATAATCAACCAAACTATTCAATCACAAACACCGACATGAAAACAAACTTCCCTTCCATAAATAGTACCTCCCACAATGAAATGACTGGATTTATTTGTTTACGATCACAATATTGTATCTATACTTAGTGATCATAAGGATGTATAGCATCATTGAATGATGCCACCTGGTGATGTGTTGTATATTTAATTTTGATCACAAGCTGAGGTAATGGATGGTTTGAAAACCTTCTCATCTCATCCCGAGCGTGTGACCTTCAACTAAAACAACTTCAACAATGCTTCCTTCTCCACGATGATACAGCAGCATCTTTAACTTAGCTCATCACTCGGAGGATTTGGGAGAACCAAGGTCGTTTTCGACAGCTGTTAGAGCAAGTATGCGCCGGAGAAGTACGCAATAATAATATCTTTAGTGCGTTTCAAATAACTAACTAATGTCTTAGTACGCCATTTACAAGGTCAGTGTTTCACACTCTTTGAGAAAACTTGAAGACGAATCATTACATAGCTATGCAAATAATTCCAAACTGGTAGGCACACGGACTAAACGACAAAATCATCTAGTCTGGTTTGTCAGTGATGGGGAGGTAGGTATTCGACTCCAGGTGGGGTGTATTGAGGCTAATTTTTTTAATGATTTCCCATTCTTCATTCTTGAAAATTCAGTTACATTTTCTTGAAACTCTTATCTTCACTATCCCTACCTCATTAGTGTGATTAAAAGTGAGGATAGTCGTAATCCATAGTAACACGTGATACGATAAAAATAAATTCAAATAGACAATGTTTACTTTATTGAGATCATTACTAGACCACTTGTTAGATAACAAATATCTACATATATATAAAATCCATGTGGTGTCTGCGTACCCTTTTTTACAGGGTTCTTTCTCCCACTTACCGATACCCTAGAGAGGTGAAATTTGGTATGGACGTTATTTAGCATGGCGTCTTTATGCAAATAATCTGGAAATAAAAAATCCAAAGTGGTGGATAAAATGTACAAATTGAGACCTAGAATGCTGAAATTTGGTCTAAACGCGGTAGCATGCCATTATTATGGGGGTAAAAGCAAGAAACTTCAAAAATCAAAAATGGCGTACTAAAAATTGTGGATGAAACATACAATTTGAGTCTTAAAGAGCTCAATTTGGTATGGACGCTATGGAGCATGCCATCTTTGTAGAAAAACCAAACAAAAATGGCGAATATAGAATGGTGGATGAAATGTACAGCTTGATATCTATAGAGCTGAAATTTGGTTTGGACGTTATGAATCATGCTTTCTTTTTGAGAAAAATTCGAAGCTTGAAAAATCCAAGATGGTGGACGTGACGTACAGATTGAGTCAATTTGTATTAAGTATGGGGCCTCAAAATTTAATAAGATATTAGAAAAAAGAAGTTTTCCGTAAGGTAGAAAATCTTAATTTTCAGTATTTTCGATAATATTAACTTACTAACATAAAACATATTTTCCGATTCCAAAATCCACCAGCTACCGATACCACATGATAATACAACTATAAAATAAACAGCATCAGAAACAAAGATAATCTTAAAGGGGTCCATTAGCACTGCAATTGTATAGCTAAAAATAAGGGGAAAACTAGAATGATAGAACAATTAAAATGACCAACTTCTGTAGATATCGCTCAGTGAATCGTTATGTTCTTTGGCAAACTATCGTCCTAATTTTTCATTTTGTTTCTGTAACAATGTATATTATTTAATTTATATTCTTTTATTATATGGGATGCTCTTTTCTAATGAAGCTCTACGCATATATCTTAATAGCATGCTTAAACCATGGTCATCCATATACATCTATTGCACCAACTGATTATTCGTTCATTTTTCCATAAGGTTACGGAAATCATTGTTGCATGGATTTTATATAATTTATATTTGTCTGTTGGAGTTGCCATCTTAACCTTTTCAGAAAGTAGAAGTGTTATAGGTTATGTTAAAATTCGTAAGTTACTAGATAAAGTAGACTATATTGGTGTTATTCAGCCTTTTTATGATTCTATTAAATTGTCTACTGGAAGCTACACTTCATAGGCTACCAAATTATTTACTATATTATTTTTCTCCTGATTTTAATTTGTGTTTATCTTTATCAGCTTGATTATTTATTCCTAACTGAATTATTTTGAGATATAATTTGGGTATATTATAACTGCCAACCTCTTAAAGGGAGGGCGGACATATCATTCTCAATTCAAGTTACCTGTACCCTTAGTTGAAATGTCAGGGCTTAAAATGAAGATGACTTCGGACGACGCAGTTTAAATCAGAGAAACAAAACGAATAAATTGGAATGAATTGGCCATGAAGCCAATTCATGCCTCAAATGTGGTTGATAAACAATTGAAAGGCATAGTGAAAAATAGCCTCCCATTTGGCGGTTAAGTAATTTTGTTAAGTAGGGATTTCCGTAAATGTTTACTAGTGTTCCCCTATTCACATTTAACAACTATAGTACAATCAAGTATAAAGTATTACTTTTTGAGGTTAGAATTTGTGACGCTGAGTTTAACTAGCAACTTGTAGCCAATGGTTTCTGAAACTGTGAGACATACCTCCATAACGTCAAGCTGAAAAATTACATTTTAAAAGGGCCAGGCCAACCTATAGTTTGTTACATCGCTAAAAACATTTGGCAGTCATCTTAAAGCCAGGGAAATACTAACATTTACAATTATGTCAATATTGTGACAGAGGAACAATGATGTCAGTTCTGTCAATGATGACTTGGAACGATGATGTCAGTTCTGTCAATGATGACTTGGAACGATGATGTCAGTTTTGTCAATGATGACTTGGAACGATGATGTCAGTTCTGTCAATGATGACTTGTTAGAGGTTCTACTGGAATGAGTTATTGTTTGCTACTTTAGCGTGGACCCTATTGCGATGACGAAAAGGAAAGGGATAGTAGATATTCAGTTGAATTCCGCAACAATATTACTCCCTCAAGTATGCCTTCACATGAACTGAATTTGAAAACATGATTGATGAGTATGCTGTTAGGAAATCTAAATACTAAAAGAGGATTGTGTAATGGAACTCGCCTAGCAATCGATAAGTTGATAAAAAAATTAATTTTCGTAACTATCCTTACAGGTTCCTCCCAAGGTAACCCAGATAGATCTCTCACTTAGCGATCCAGACCTGCCTTATGTACTTCGCTGGCCAAATTTCCTCATCCGACTGCCATTTTATATTTGGGGCAGATTTTTTACATGCCGATGACCTAGTAGAGTCGTGGACTCAAATCGCGCTACCTACAACTATGAAAAATCTAAATATAGATAAAAACAAGAGGAAACATACTTTACGCGAAATTTGAAATTGCGCCTATCAGGGATGGGCCTAACCCTAATTATTATTACATGTAATCTATATAGAGATAGCTGTGAAGCCATGTTAGCCTATCTCAGATCAAGCTTGTATTTAATATTTTAAAAGTAGTCAAGAAATAGAACAATGAACAAAGAGCATGGCTTTTTTTTTCATAATATGTTATTGTTGATATATATTTGAAAAACTATCCTTTTACTATGCTTTATCTTATATTAATTACTATGTTTTATTAAATTTTATCCAAACTAGATTAGAGAGTATGCTAGCAAATTGGACAGAAGTTAAAGTAAACTCTAAATTAATAACTGGCAGCCCCTCGTGGTTGAGTCTCACCAATCTCATTGGAAGAACGGGTTGACTACCCAGGGTCCAGACTACCCCAACGTCTTCCCTCGGCAATAGGTCACCCTTTTTAAAACTCTGTGTCTCATAGGTAAGTCAGCCCCTCGTGGTTGAGTCTCACCACCAAGGACCAGGGGGGTGTTCAAAGTGTAGACAGAGTCATTGGAAGAACGGGTTGACTACCCAGGGTCCAGACTACCCCAACGTCTTCCCTCGGCAATAGGTCACCCTTTTCAAAACTCTGTGTCTCATAGGTAAGAGACATTTGGGTCAGTGGGGGTGAAACCTTAATTGTGCAGGGTAGAGCGGACAGTTGACCAAAAAGGTATTTGGGAAACTTGACTCTCCTGCCCCATCTTAAAGAGCCTCGGGAGTCCTCTCCCGGCAAATATTTGACAATAGCTATTAGAATGATCCTCACCTAAAATTTATTTGATTTTTCTATTCTGTTGCCCCTAGTAGATATTTATAATGGTTCTCGCCTCATTTAAAAAAAAATTATTTGATGTCTTAAGACACCATTTGGCGTTTGTTTAAGGTGCGGCAGAAGGGAGCGCGAATAGTTTTACAGTTTTTATAGCAATACTTTTTTTGGCCAAAATAGATCAAATATTTCTCCAGTAACAACGTAGAGTTTAGTTTTCTGCACATGCTAATATCAACAGATCTTGATCTGTTAAGGGTGACCTGGAATTTTGTCAAAACCTTTTCTCTTTATTTAAAAAGTTTTGACAAAATTCCAGGACACCCTTGACAGATATTCAAGATCTGTTGATATTAGCATGTGCAGAAAACTAAACTCTATGTTGCTACTGGAGAAATATTTAATTTATTTTTGCCAAAAAATGTATATTCTATAAAAACTGTAAAACTATTCGCGCTCCCTTCTGCCGCACCTTAAGTTACATTTATTTGATTAAGTTCATAGAAATAATATTCAACATACCATTTTTGTTTAGTTTTTTTTTTACAAATGCTAAGAAAGATAAGAAAATTAGCGCTGCTTTAGACAACATTAGTTTATTGATGCTCTAGAGAGTCTAGACAACAAAAAAAGTAGCTTGATATTGCCCATACAACGAGTTGTTTGTTGTCACTTTAGACTGATCAATACAAGTAACTCATTGTTACTCTGGACTGCTCTATGCAACAAGTTAGTTCGTTGTTATTCTAGACAGCTTTATACAACAGGTAATTCAGTGTCACTCCAGACTGCTCTATAAACAAGTAATTCGATGCCACTCTAGACAAAAAACACTTGATACTGCTCTATAGGCCTGCAAAAATTGTTCAGTGCGTTAAACAGCAAATCTAGCTTAAAATGTTCCATACAATAGAAAGTGTTGATTGCTGCTATAGACAAACAAGTAGTTCGACGTTGCTCTACAGCTCAAGTTCGTCACTGCTCTACACAAACAAGTAGTTTGAGATTGTTCTAACAAGAGATGGTTGAAGTTCGCTGCTGCTTCATAAAACGATTAGCTCAAATTCATCTTTAGACAATAAGTTGTTAGAAGCTTCTCTATATAGCATGTAGCTGAAGCTGTTCTCAATTAATTACATGAGTTATTATGTTTCAGAATAGGTTGAATTGCTCAGAAAGGTTGTGTGCTAAAACAATAAATATATATACTGATGGCATCTGAATTATTGAATTATATTGAGTTATATGAATTAATATTTCACAAATCCTAAGTTGGGTTGCGTCCACGCAAGTAATTTTACCCAGCGTTACTCCCCTGGTTAAAATAATGTTATGCAAGAGGTCTTCAACCTTTAATGATCCAAGGGTCAAAGATTGAGTTTCTTGTTGGCTCGTGGGCCGCAATATTGGACCAACAGTAGTTAATATATATTTTGTGTCTCAGCGGTGATGAACGAACAAGAACACTCCTGACTATGCTCGTATTTCCCTTGTCTACTAGAGTTGTCATTTGCAGGTTCAAAGTACATTTATATATATTTATTTTTTTATTATTTACGTATAAAGCAAAAATCTATTATAAAATAACTTAAAATACGTATTTATTTTATTATTCAACTATGTGAAATATAAACCTGTATGCCATTTTTTCTCTTGAAATAATTTTATATTTTTCATGAGTCCATGGTTCGCAAAAAAAAAAGTTACGATGGGACGCAAGTGACCCACGGGCCTCGGGTTGAAAACCCCTGTAAAGTTAGAGGATAATTCAAGTGACAAGAATGTGTGAGCTTTACCATAATATTTTAATGAGTGCAGGGATTATAATAAAGTTGGTGATACAAGTGTTTGAGGCAACAATACTTTATGGACGTGTTGCTTACACCAATATTAGCAGGGCTCGTGCGTCATAGCAATATTTTTATGACACAGAGTGTGTATTAAAACAATATTGTGCTAGGATACTTTGTTTTTTATAACACTGTTTTGCTAGGAGACTGTGTGAGCATAAACAATATCTAGCTTATAGGTCCTGTGCATGCCACAAGCTAT
>CABFWB010005425.1:33418-45150 GCA_902151455.1 Timema bartmani | reverse complement strand
ACAAATTGTAGTGCGGAAAATTTAGTCAATGAATTGTTCTTAAAGATAAAAAATACTCACTTTTATATATGGATTGCAACTATCTATATTCGTCATTCTTGCTTAACGTCGTCAACTCGCCCCGGTCTCCCCTACATAGAATTATAGGTAGGAATTATTCAAACCATCCATTGTTTAAACATGAGAATATAAACGGTTACAGTAATATAAATAGCTCGACAAAGGAGCATCAGGTGTGAAGCACCTAGGTACACCCTATAATCCACACATATTGGCCATAGGTGTAAATAAGAAAGCTATTAACTCGTTAAAACAGGACAATTACTAAGTCATCAAAAAGGATGAAAGGGAGAAACTCTAAGGCAATATAAATAAGTGGCGGTAATCAAATCTAATTACAAAATTATCATAGATAATTCTACTCCAGTCTACTGAATGTGAGGCTTCCAACTACAACACATAATTTCACATATAAAGAACTAAGCCGCATAAATTTTGTCTCAGTTTAAGGAGCTACAAAGGCGGTAATTAACATGAGCTAGCTAGCTTGGGTTAACTCTATAGAGAGTTCGACATTACAATGTTCTAAGCTCCTAGAAGAGAAATTATTATTTTACAACTAGTAAAAGGCGAACTACCAGAAATCTAGACGCTACAAATATGATGACCGGTCAGTTCCTAATTAGTACTGCCTGAGTAATCAATAGTATATTTATTCTGTTACCCTGAAAAGGGGACAATAATACTAGACAAAATACTGATCATTTTCGACTAACGCTAAGGGCGCCACAAGGGGATCGTACACAACAGACAAAACCCCGCGGGCCACTACTATGTACAAGTAGCACTTTCACAGGTTGTGCACCGCATAGCAGTACACAGACACATCAGAGACAAGTGTCAGATACAGACCCATTTAGGTCGTGAAACATAGCAATAGATAATCTGGTATCCTCCATTATTGAATTCTTTTCTTTGAACTAGCCGCAGCATGGTCTTATAGTCTAAGAAGCCTAATCTTGACCCTAATATTTGCGACTAAGCCTAATAAACATAGAATGATAGTGTATAAAGCTATAAACTATGCCTTATGGGCATAGGGAAACAAGTCAGTAGTACTGACATACAAAAACTACGTCATATGGACATAGAACAATAGAGCTCAAAGCTCAGTAAAGATAACATCCCTCAATACTTATAGTATCCACCGTAGCTTGCTCTGCGGCGAGGTGACACAGACGCCTCAACCATCGCGGTCTTCAGTACGTAGTTTTAGCAGATGTTCGTGAATATGTTCCAGCATTTCCTCCGACGTGTGGTTACAATAGAATAGATATACGTGAACCGAGGACAGGTCTTTTTATAGTAGTGGGACTGATAAAATTTGACAAGGTTATCTCCAAGTACGAAGAGGGGTGGTAATCTTCAAGGATCACGCCACCCGACCACTAGCGCTCGACGACGGTTGTTGGGAACACCCCGGATGACGCCTCTCTCATTTACTCGTCGTCTGGCCCAGGTGTTTGATGTTTATGTATTGGTCATCGAAGCTGAGTTACCTCGTTCGCTGAGGCATTTTTGAAGAGAAGGCGTCTCCCGCTTGTAATGTCGCAGCGAGTTTATATCTGCCACACATTATTAGAACTTATTATATCTGGTAGTAATAGTTTTAAACATATTATAGGGCTTTATTGAGTGTGTTAGAAAGTATCCAACACGTTACGACAGTGTCTCCCTACAACTCCCCTCTCCAGCTCGGGGCCTGGTACAAGTGTTCCTCTTATACTCCCCTCTCCAGCTCGGGGCCTGGTACAAGTGTTCCTCTTATACTCCCCTCTCCAGCTTGGGGCCTGGTACAAGTGTTCCTCTTATACTCCCCTCTCCAGCTTGGGGCCTGGTACAAATGTTCCTCTTATACTCCCCTCTCCAGCTTGGGACCTGGTACAGGTGTTCTTATGCTCCCCTCTCCAGCTTGGGGCCTGGTACAAGTGTTCCTCTTACACTCCCCTCTCTAGCTTGTAGCCCGGTACAGGTGTCCTGGTAGTTCTGCCTTGTATCAGGCTCTGGACCCTTGATTGATTAATACGTTTTACACTAATAACTTTTATGTTTATTATTCAAAAAGCTCAGAAATGAGTAAAGCAATGGGGTAAAATTGTGTATTAAATCGTAAACCATTGGCAATAATTGATTGGCTTGGTTTTGATAGCAAGTTAAATATTTAATACTCATCTGTGCTCCCTGAACTAATTTAGGCAATTTCTTGTTCACTGTCGCACAAGAACAAATTGGCAACTTATTGCACATGCATTCCCACCCTCCACCATCTTGTACAGGGGTATTGTTCATAGGAGCGCAAGTTGCCACAGATAATCTATAACATAGTTTACTCGCTTCGTTGCTTGCATTGTTTAAGGCGTCATTCTTTCAATAGACTAGAGACTGCCGATGACAGGGAGATCGGGTTTCGAATCCCGGTCGGGTGTACTGAGGGTGATTAACTTATCCTGAATGGTTGTCTAGTCTTCCCTACACGCAAATGTGGGTACACCTTTTATTTCTTAAACCTGCTTCATCCCTAACCCATTAGCGTAATTAGTGCATATTTGTACAACCCGAACGGCTAGAAAGATGCGCTACTAATATACTAATAATAGACCTATATATAACAAACTCTTTTGTGTTCCTCTACCATGTTTTGTCGGAATGTAATAATATTAATACAAACAAAAGCTAATATCTCAATTTTTTCAAAAATATGCCATATGACTATCTGACCCTAAGTGTCTTAGCTCTAATCTTTGCTTGTACACTTAGTTTACTCGGAAAGGTAGCAAACTTACCGTGTCTTATTTCGCTATGGCGCAGCTTTATATCATAAGGTGTTGTAGATCTACATCCCTTCAATGTAAGACTGCAAGCTTTCACCGCAAACTGAGTGTACATATGTTATTTAAACTTGCTCTACTATGTAAGGTTTTCTGACCGACAGAGTAAAAAAATTAAATTTTTAAAGTTTAAATTATATTTTTTATAATTAACGGTGGAGTTAAACCATCATCCTACTCATCAACATTTTTGCCTTCCTTGAATAACGTTTCTCGCTCCACCCCTGGAGAAGGTGGCCGGGCCTTGAGACAGGCTAGCGAGGAGGGTGTAAGGGAGGATCTTAATCCGTAGCGCGACTCTAGCTCACGGGGCTAAGGGTTGGTAGGATAAGGGATGAAAAGAAGAAAAACAGAACCTAGATTAATCACACTTTGTGCGGGAGGAAAACAGGTTGTGGAAGGGGGTCGTGCTGTCTTGGGTGTAACGGTGTTTTTTTTCATTTTAACTTCCCGTCCTAAAATTTATTCTTCGTGGTTTGTTGCACATTAATTATCGCGGAAATAAGCCCCGGGGAAAGAGTGGGTGGGTGTGTTGTTATTATTGTGGTGGTAAGGCCCGCGGTAGGCGCTCCGTGAAAAATGACGGTTGCAATCGTTAGGCGCCTCGACGCAGCCCGTATGGAAAGTTTTGTTTGTTCAGGTTAGGAGGGTTGGGAAGGGGTGGGGGGTGAGGGATGGAACTGGATGTTACAGTACTTTCTGTTATTTTGTGTGTGTGTAGAAGTATTTTTTTGTTTTATTGCTTTGGTATTTATTTCTTAATTTATTATTTTTATTTCGTAAACTTTGTCTATCTCGTTCTTGTTTCTAAAAAACCAACAAAAAACTACCTATTCTAGTTTGAGCCAATTATGGACTTTCATTTGCTCTAAAGTGGTATATGGTAGTTGATTTATTGCATGCCATTCTAAGAAAGTATGTTTATCATTCATATAAATGTATTTTTTTAGCTTTATGTTTTGAGTAACAAAAAAAATCAGTGACAACTTTATTTAAAGTAGAAATAATGAACATAAAAAACAAACAAATTAAACACTGTGCCTACGTTCGCCTGGTAATATTACGTGAAATATAGTTGTCAAGAAAACAAACTCATTCTTACCAGGATTGAACCCAACTTCCCTGGTTAAGGTGGCCGCCTCGGCCAATGAAAAAGCGTAAATCACTGTCATCCCACACGAATTAAAATATAACGTTCTGATGTCTTTTTTTGGAACTACTTCGTTATTCTGTCTAAATTATACCTCCTTTCGCCCTTCACCTACAACCACCCTTTGCAATGTCCATAAGGAAGAGGGGAAATAAGACTATGAAACTTATCTCAAGGTAAAGAGGAAAGCTCGCTGCCTGCTAGTTCTCAAATATCTTACAATTGTCTGTTGTTAGCCTGCCAAAAATCATTGTATTTGTTAAAGGAAGGCTAAATCTAGAGCCATTTTTCATCATGTCTTATAGCTCTGCAAATATGATTAAAAATCATTGAAAATGAGCTAATGTTACATTTTCACACTTTTTTTTCTATCATTAAAAAACAAAATATATGGCTAGTAAGGAAAAAGTGTCCTGTTGGAATCTTTCGGCTTTATTTTGGCGTGAACCATATTTTGAAATAATTGAGTTAAAGCTGAACGTTTGTGTGGATATTTATAGACTACTGAGGCGGCCCCCTTAAGTCTGGCGCACATCTCTCCTTATCGCATAGTTTCGGCACATTTATACAATATTATGTATGAAAATGAAGAATAACTCAAACTGGGAATATTTTTCTAAACGGTGCGGATTGATACGAGCTGATGCGATAAGACACTGTACACCTACCTTTAGATTCCGGTACATTATCCGCCCAAACAACCCCGTCGATGATTCTGTGATAGACTAAGGCCGCTAATGTATTTCGAGTGGAATTGATATGGGCCTGGATATACATTTTTGGGTTGAATTGATGTACACAGTTTTAATATTTAATTTTGTAGTTATTTTTTACTAAAATATTATTATTAGCACCGCGTATTACTACCCGTTCGGGCTATACGCACTTACGCTAATGTCTAATGGTAGGGTGATTGTGAGATGAAATGGAGGACCTACAGNTTACTACCCGTTCGGGCTATACGCACTTACGCTAATGTCTAATGGTAGGGTGATTGTGAGATGAAATGGAGGACCTACAGTTTAACGTGGAATCCGAACCACGGTGGAGACCTGGCACTCCACACATTCACAAGTTGTGATTAATACACGTCTTGTCAGAGGTGAAGGAAGGGTTTGGTAATCAGATAAATATGTGTCGGGACAATTCCAGAGTTAGCGGTCAAGAGAGCTGAGCTTGTAAGAGCTAAGGATGATAAATAGTTTGCCATTCCGAGATGTTTGAGAGAGCCTACATTTTCGAGGACACATTTACAAGAAATGTTGCCATTAAAAATATTAAAAACGAAAATAATATAATAAATTGTTGTTATTGACTTTTTGTTTGGTTTTCTGAAGCTAACACGATTACATAAAGCTTAAATCGCTAATAACTGGCATACTAGAGCTAAGGCGTACCAAAAAAGAATGAAAAAGGAAAGAGTAACTTAAATTGTGTTATAGTAAAAGTACCTAGTTGTTTGATTTGCTTTGCAAATAAAAGCTGCCAATTTCCTCTAATTCACAGTTGAGTGCGTTCGCTCCAATTTAAACTCTGCTCTCATATTGACTAAAAGAGGTAGATAAAAAAAAGTCTCGCTGAAGAATTGAATGAAAGTTGCATTAAGTGAGCGCGCTAAACCCCCTCCCTCCCCCTCAACACTCCTTCTCGAGGCTCGAGCCGAGTACTCGTGACAGTAAATCCATCCTTATGGATCCTTTTACCCTGGCAAGGATCCTCGCCCGCCTTGTAAGCGGCGCCTTTCTTCCCTCACAGTGTTTATGTGCAATCCGGTTAAGTACAGGCCATCCCTTGGCGGTCGACCCTTTTACTTTTATCTCCCGTCTCCTTTCTTTCTGTCATTCCTCCTTTCCTTTTTATACTCTTCTAGTTTTATATCTGGGTATTTCATGTCTAGATATATTTCTCTCTCTTTTCTCCGGTTCTTGCGTGTCATTTGATAGCTAGCGATGGGTTGTAGAGCCTACATATGAGAACGTAAATTAATGTTAAAGTGGGCACGTGGTCTAAATATAAGGTTCATATAGTCTGGTTTGCTAAAAAAACTGAAAGTCCGGTGTTCGAATCCCGGCCTGGCTTACTGTGATTGGCATTTCCTAAGTGGCTTCCTAATTCCTATTCTTTATATTTACTTTCTCGCGAGCCCTTGGTGAGGAGATGTGAAAACCAAGTGGGCTATCTATCCTTTCACAGATCCTACAGGTTTCTAGCTGTGTGAGTTGTGGTCTAATCTTGGAATCGTGTACGAGTTGCGGCCCACTCACTTGAGACAGAGCTATGAGTTGCATCCACCTAAGTCCCACTAAGCAGTGGGCTTTCTATCATGCTGTCTTAAATTTCAGCTAGAAATCATCATCGTCTCATGTCGACAACCCTCGTAATATCCAAACTTTCTCAGTTCTTGTCATTCATTGGTTTTGGCAAAAAAATTAAGGTTTGTTAGGTTAGGTTAGGTTAGGTTAGGTCAGGTCAGGTCAGGTCAGATCAGGTCAGGTCAACAGCCCGGGCCGCAATTCGTACGCAGCTCTAAAAATGTGGTGCTGCAATTCAACTGTCTCTTTAAAGGTAAGCAACTCGTGCCGCCGCGACATGTTGTAACATTCGTAGTGTCACCGGCATGGATTTGTACATTATGATGCTTACATGATCTTAAACGGGCAGCATCGCGTGCTTATAGTTCACGCGTACTTCAAGCTTATTTCTTCTATCCGGTCTATTCGCATACTTACACAAATTAAATATGGACGTGAACAGTTACATTTTAGAGGAAATGTACCCATACATTTCTGGAGGTAGAATATAAATACCATTTAGTGAAAACCATCCCCAACACATCGAGCCGGGATTCGATCACCGACCTCCATGTCACCTACAAACCATATTATACAAGACAGACGCGTTTGTCCAAATTAAGTGATTTCACAGAAAAATCCACCTCCTTTACAATAACAATTGAATGTTTTCGAACGAAACAAATTATGAACTTTACCTTCTTCAGTGGCCGCATGGTCTAAGGCATCACTCTCACAATAGACTAGATTGCCGAAAACAGGGAGATCGAGGTTTGAATCTTGGTCTAGTGTACGGAGGTTTTTTCTAAATAGTTTTGCACACTCCTTCCACGCAAATGTGGGTACACTTCCTCTAAAATTCAGTCTTCCGGATCCCTAACACATTAGTGTAATTAGTACTTAGGAACCCGCTTTGGTGGGCGCATGGTCTAAGGCGCTACTCTCACAACATACTAGATCGTTAAGATGGGGAGATTGGTGTTCGATCCCGGTCGGTTGCACAGAGGAGGGTTTTCTCTATTTAGTTTTCCACTCTTCCTCCACGAAATTGCGTGTGCACTTCATCTCTCTTAAACCTGGCTAATCCGTAACATTAGTGTAATTAGTACATAAGCGGATAATTTGAATGGGCTGTAAGACGTGGTGCAAAAAAAAAAAATCTGCTGGTCTCTTTTCTTAAAAATAAACACGTTCAAAACGAACGCGTTGGATGACACAACATTCGCTCCGATAGGCACGTGGCTTAAATTTCACACTTATGTTTTGTTTTCTCGCTGTTTCTCACAACCCTTTTGGTTTTTATGCTTCTCTACGAGTGTGGTAGAGTCGAGGGATATTGTAATTTCAGTGGACGTGTACTTATATTTGCATGGAAAACCACATAGGAAAAACCACCCCCAATACACCGGACCAGTATTCGAACACCACGATCTCCCAATCATCGCCAGCCCAGTTTATTGCGAGAGTGAGGCCTTGGCCTGGTGTGTGAGAACGAAACTAAGTGGGCCAGTGATGTTAGTGGAATTGTGGAAGCAGAAGAGTTGATTTGTTTGATAGGCGCGGTGACTTTTACAAGAAATGACGTCATAACGGGAGTGGAGCAGTAGCACAGTCTCAAGAACACTGCATCACTACTGGACCACTCAGCTTTGTTCTTGCATACCGGCCTTAGATTCCTTAGACAAAACTTTTTAACCTCCGGAACCCTTTACACACCTATACAAATTGCGGAACCCCAAAAATATTTGATTTAAATGAATTATTTCTATCGATGCTCGATTTAAAACTTTGATAAATTGATAAAACCATTATTTTTTAAACATAACATATGCTTTATTTTTTTTCCAAAACAATTTTAAGCGAGAATAGTATCAGGCCCCCTTGGTGTAGTGGTCAATGTACCTGGCTACGAGTCTAGGGGTCCCGGGTTCGATTCCCGGCTGGTACCTTGGGTAGACTTCAACGGTCGCCAGGGGTTGGTAAAATAGACTAAGTTATGTTTAAGACTCCCAGTGGCTCACACCTCCATAATTACCATCGTCATATCATCATCTCATTGTGGGTACATGTAGACAACCTCCTATGGTGTACCCTGGGTACCGTTCTGTGCTACCAGATGCGGCTAATAGTCTACATACACGTGATCAACCATGGATGTCATGTCTCTCCCGGTCCAATGTGCCATATGATAAAAAAAAAAGGTGAGAATATTAGCATTGTTTAACATAATTGCAAATCTCTTTAATATCTGGCTTAATAGAAGACAGCTGGAATCGCTTGTCTGCCTCTGAGTTCATTGTGCTGCACTATTGCGTTTTGGTCGAGGTTTATTTAAAAACATCCAGCCCCACAACGATTATTAAGTCTCTAAGATTCCCTGAAGGGGTCTTGAGAAGCCCCAGACTTCCGAGAAGCACATTTTGAGAAACGCTGCATTAGACCATTTGATCACCGAAGCTGGTTTCAAGCTAATTTAGTCTACAATCTAATTCTCATAGGGCAGCTAAAAATGTTACTAGATCTTCTTTCACTTGTTGATGCATCAACTCGTGTGATCTCCAGCCGTCACATTTGATGGACGGATATTATCAATATATATGAAATTACACTAATACTATAGTAAAATGTATCATCGTTGACTGCAAAAAAAGTTTATATTTTTTTAAACTGGAATTAAATTTGCTTATGACGAGGAGGTTAGGGCTCGTACTCTGACTGGATGTACTTAGGGTTTTTTCCCCCTGAATGGTTCTTCACCCTACTTTGACGTCAATGCGAGTACGTTTCCTCTAAAATTATACCTTCTCCATAGATACCACACTAGCGTAATTACTAGTCTACATATGCGTGCAGCTCAAATAGGTCGTGAAACGTGATAAAAAAAAAAGAATGACGCAACGCCCTCTTTGTATACCTTTCCAGCATCCCTTCTTGTATACACTTCCTTTCAATGCTCCCCCTTCCCCCGTGGTCCAACTGTCACCCCCTCCCCTCTATGCCGTGGTTTATGCCTCTGCAAAGCGCTGGCTGTGTTCCAGTTTTACCTCCTCCGAGGAAGCGAACAGTCGATATCTGTAATTGGGTAATGCCGCTTTATTCCCTTACTTCACCCCCTCCTCCAAACCCTCGATGCCTCTACAGGATTTTTAATAAGTTCCAACTGTCCCCAGTGTAGTCGAAATAAGATCTTTGACGATCAATTATAGTTCTAGGTCATGGATCGGAGCTAGAACGCTGAGGCTACAAACTAATCAAAACCATGATTGAGAGAGATTATGTTCGTATCCCTGTGGGGTCGAATATTCAATATGCACGTTGTGATGGGTGATAGGGATTCAGAGTTCACTAAAACAGCTATCATATACGAATCAAGTCACTGCTCACACATTTGTTAATCTAGTATTGTTATTTTATAAAAATTTGTTTAAGAATAAATAAGAATTTTTTTAAAAATAATTTTATTTTTATTTTACTAAATGTGGTTTTGAAGACAATTTAAACAATTATGAACGACATTTTGTAATTTGGAGGTCCTACTTGACTTCTAAGCCTAACGAATTAAAGAGAAACCTTGAGATAATAGTCTTCGCTAAAAATAAGAATAGTTGACTTATCTAAATATCTCTCGGGAGCACGAATGGGGAAACTGATTGATCTTGCTTGATATGTGGTGCGGGCTTGGTTCTGATCCAAAAGAGAGATAAAAGATGTTTGCGATGCATGACCTCTATCATGTTTTACGGTAAAACTAACTTTAAATTATGTTTACTAACGACTCGCTCTAAAGGATAAAAATGAGGACGTTAACTAATAGTGATATTCGGCTGTAATTGCTTGGAGAGAGGATGGTAAAACTTCTTGTGAAAAGCACCCTCGGGTACGCCTGACTGGGTTTTTAACCTACCAGCAATGTCCAAGTGTAATACGAGTGTATTGCTTTAAAACCAATCGGACTCAGCTACGTGTTGAGGGGAATACCTGGTTCCACCTCATCTACTGCGTGAAGTCAAAACATTGGACTTCCCTGAGAGATTTGACAACCTCTGAAGGCCACTAGAAATGTGTCAAACAAAATTTTTTTGTTTGAAAAATTTACCGCATAACTAAACTTAATTTTTCCCGTCAATAATTTATTTTCTGGAAGAAGATCTAGCTCTTTAAATTGGACGAATACAATCATCTATATAGCCCAAATTTTAAAGTTTCCACTTCAGTTCTCCTAAGGAAGTGAACACCGGAATAAAAAAAAGATCAAATGTGTTTCAATAAAGCAATAACCACGAATTCTCTCACAATCACATATCGACCACAAAGATTGGTGGTTAAATGTGTCGCTAACGTCAGATCTGGTGTATACGAGATATTTTAATACTTTTATAATAAAAGCCTTAACGAATACATTCACTTTCCATGAGATTTAATGATATGAAAATTGTACCGAAAAAAATTCATTTAATCGTTAATATTAATTTGGATTTATTTTCCAGTTTATTATCACTATGATAATTAAAATAATTTTAGGTTGGCTAAAGTATTTGGTAAAAACTTTTTCCCCCCTCAACTCCTTCACAAACTTAGAACGTCACTTCTGAAAATTTCCGTTTTGAAAATTTACCTGAACAGTTTCAGCTCTAGTCATCACCTCAAAGATGACATGCACGGCCGAGTCTAACTGAACCCACTGACATGACTTGTTGCTTACTTAATGTTGCAGTACTGATCTCCAAGTGTGTTCAGCTAATACGTGATGGACCTAACAAGACGTCCAGAAATTCCGCCCATCTCAATAATAATTATAATCTCTTTAAAAAGTAAACAAAAAAACTATAACCCTAACAAGGATTGCGACCCCACCCGAAACATGCCGTGACATCCAGGTTGAAAACCACTGGTCTAAGGCGTCACTCTCGCAATAGACTGGTTTCTCATGATGGTTAGATCGGACTTAGTACATCGGCTGACATCCATTACTGTTTCCATTCTGTGGACTGGTTCTTTATTCAAGTCATATACTTTCCACTAGAGGCTTGCTAGGCCTGTCTAAGCTTCATATGCCTTATAATCTAACTTAAGACTAGGACAGGCACAACATCCAGTCTCCAGCCGTTAATTCTTCATTGTGAAAGGGTAAACCCATATTTCACCGTTGATCAATTTTTTGGCCATGCCGGGAATCGAACCCGGGACCCTTAGCTCAGTAGCCAGACATGCTACCGACTGAGCTAAGGTGTCTGATAGCTGGGTGTACAGAGAATGTTTTTCCCTATATAGTTCCCTTAAACTTTCTCCACACAATTGTCGGTTCATTTCTCGAAACTGTACCTTCCTCATCCTTGATGGGACCCCTTTAGGGAAAGTGTGCCGATAGCCTGAAGGAATAGTAAGACGTGGTATATATATATA